>JAAGNO010022421.1:190580-222620 GCA_033439905.1 Ceryle rudis
CTTTTCTCTTTTCTCTTTTCTCTTTTCTCTTTTCTCTTTTCTCTTTTCTCTTTTCTCTTTTCTCTTTTTTCTCTTTTTTCTCTTTTTTCTCTTTTTTCTCTTTTTTCTCCCTCTCCACTTGCCCTGCTCAGGAAGCTGTTGAGAGCAATGAGATTGACCTTCATCCTCCTTTTCTCCAAACTAGACAAAACCAAAGACCTTAGCCACTCTTCATATGATGAGCCCTCTAGCCCTTTCACCAGCTTTGTTGACCTCCCCTGGATACCTTTAAGTACCTTAACATCCTTCTTAAATTGTGAGGCCCAGAACTGCACACATCTCATCTAACTTTATATCCCCCAACTATGGCTCCTGATTGCATGTAAGTTGGTAGTATAAGACTAAAAGTCTAAATAATCAAAGGTTTATAAAAGGCTTATAATCAAAAAGTCAAAACACCATCAGAACTTGACTGTATTTGGAAAGCGACTCAGGAGATGCCTGTCTCTCCCCACTGATCATGAAAGTATCCAGGACAGTAAGGGTCTGTTAAGGATCTAACACAAGGCAGAGTATATCCAGGGTGACGTTCACTGTCCTGTGGAAGTAATTGTTTCATCATATCTGTTTCTAGAGGTCTTGTGCATGTCTGTGCTGAAACACATTTTATGGGACTGGAACTGTTTAAGTAGGCAATTATTATGTTGATGCTGCCTGCATTGTGTTCCCTTCTATATTTTTTAACCCAATGAACTTTGTGTTGCTTAAGAACCCTACCTGAAAAAACTTTGTATGGTCATCGATGTTAAAGAAAATACTGAACAGTGCCAGCTTAAGAGTCAGCACTGGAAACAAATCTGCTCTTCCTTTGTAGTTTTAGAAACTGCTTGAGATCTCTCCAGGAGCCTCTTTATGACATGCTTGTTATATGTTATGCTGTGTTAATTTTATATAATTCATGTTTCTTAGTCAAAATGTAATTGATAGAAAGTCAAATGCCTTGGAGAAATCCAAGTATGTGACATCAGTATAGTTACCATTGTTTGCCAGTTCAGAACAAAAGACAACAAACAAAACCTACCTTCCAACCAAAATACTTACAGCTTCTAACTCCTTGTTCTGTAGTCCAAAACCCATGGCCCTGTATTTTCCAACCAACACTGTCAGGATAATTATCTGATAGCTACCTGTGTCATTCCTTTCATCATTTCCAAACACCAGACCAGTACCAAGAGTTTTTAAATCCTCAGAAATTCCTTCAGTTTTCCAAGCTTTGCTAAAAGTTTACCATGGGGCTTCAGAGGTCTTGGATAATTTCTTTATGACTTCTTTATGCAAGTTCTTTGGCAGATATTGCCTCACCTTCTCTGCAGTTACAGATGGCAACTTCTCTATTCCATCCATGACTTGGTATGTAATGGGAACAACTTCCAGCCTCTCCTCAAATACAGAAGAAACAGACCTGTTGAGCACATCCAAACTCTTTCATCCATGAGTCACAGCTTTGTTATCTGCATATAGTTATCATATCTGATATAGGGATTCTCCCCTGCACAATTATTCTTTTGCATTTGAACCTATTGTCTCAGATCGTGATATTTCATACTTAGAATGGTATCTTGTCTATGGGTGTTCTGAGTTGTGCTACAAATCTCTCCATAGCAGGCATATAAGGCATAAGTTCCATTACATCCTGCATTGCACTTCAGCAGTGAAAGAAAATAATTATTGGTCTGTTAATTTGAGATTCTTATGATTACAGAATCACAGAATGGTAGGAGTTGGAAGGGACCTCTGGAGATCATCTAGTCCAACCATTGTGCTAAGAAGGATCGTCTAGAGAAGGCTACCCAGGACTGTGTCCAGGTGGGTTTTGAATATCTCCAGAGGAGACTCCACAGCCTCTCTGGACAGCCTGTTCCAGTGCTCTGTCACCCTCAAGGTAAAGAAATTTTTTTTCATGTTCAGATGGAACTTCTTGCATTCCAGTTTGTGCCTGTTGTCCCTTGTCCTGTCTCTGGGCACCACTGAAAAGTGTTTGGCCCCATTCTCTTGGTACCCACTCTTGAGGTATTTATAAGCATTTTATCCCCTTTCAGTGTTTTCTCCGAGCTAAGCAGACCCAGATATCTCAGCCTTTCCTTATAAGAGAGATGCTCTGGTCTGCTCACCATCTTCATAGCCCTCCAGGTATGGCTTCACTAAGACAGAGTAGAGGGAGAACTGAGCCGCCCTCAATCTGCTGGCCTAACTCTTCTTAATATATCCCAGGATCCCATTGGTCTTCTTACCCACAAGGGCACATTGCTGGCTCATGGTTAGCTGCTGTCCACCAAGACTCCTAGGTCCTTCTCCACAGAGCTGCTTTCTAGCACGTCAACCCCTAGCCTGTACTGCTGCATGTGATTATTCCTCTCCAGGTGCAGGACTCTACACTGAATGGCAGCACAGCCTTCTGCTGTATCATCCACTGCTCAGTTTTGTAGGTTCAGCAAACTTGCTGAAGGTACACTCCATCACTTCATCCAGATCATTGATGAAAATGTTGAACAAGACTGGACCTAGTACTGAGCCCTGGGGAACATCACTAGCTACAGGCCTCCTACCAGACTTTGTGCTGCTAATCACAACCCTCTGAGCTATGTCATTCATCCAGTTCTCAATCCACCCCACTGTCCACTCATCTAACCCACACTTCCTAAGCTTACCTGTGAGGATGTTATAGGATACAGTGTCAAAAGCCTTGCTGAAATTGAGGTAGGTGATATCCACTGCTGCCCCTCTTCTACCCAGCCATTCATGCAATTGTAGAAGGCTATCAGATGAGTCAAACATGGTTTTCCCATGGTGAATCCATGTTGACCACTCCAGATAACCACCTTTCCTTCCACATGCTTAGAGATGGCATCTAGAATGAGTTGTTCCATTACCTTTCCATGGATGGAGGTGAGGCTGACTGGCCTACAGTTTCCTGGGTCTTCCTTCCTGTCTTTTTTGAAGATTGGAGTGATATTGTCTTTCCTCCAGTCATCAGGCACTTCCCCTATTCTCCATAACTTTTCAGAGATGATGGAGACTGCCTTATCAATAACATCGTACCACAGGAAGAATGCAGGATGATGGCACCGTTTTTGCTTCCTTTTATTTCACACGATAAAACAGAACAGAGGAGTTATTAAATTTGTTTTTGATGTTTAATAGCATGGCAAACATCTATCCAAAATCAAAAGCTCTAAGTGATACTACCAGAGCTGAACAAAGCAAGCTGCATTGCCATTGGATTTTGAAAGCTTGCATGGGGCGTCCCCTATCTAATATAGTCCTTCCTCCTCTCTCACTTAGTTTACATTGCAGATACTTAAGGTAATTTGGCTGGCTTCAGACTGCTATTTTTTTCATTCTTTAGCACAGTATAACTAGACTCAGTCACTAAAGCTGTATATAACCTGTTTCAGTAAGTTATAACAACACATCTGCATTTGTCCATAGCTGATCCCATGAGGAAGAAAAAGTACAATAAGCAAAACCCCAAACTTCTTTCCATCTTTTTTGTTTTATCAAATAGTTAATAGATATTTATTTAATTATTCTTCTGGAATTTTCAGTTTGCAAGAAATTCCCAAAAATCTGAAACAGAAGTTAGGCCTCATTCAGAGCTCTGTTTTGAAAACAAACAAAATATTAATTTATTAAGTAGCAGACAACCTGCATTTTAAGAAGATGTTAAGTTTTTATACAGAATTTTGCTTCCATTTTGTGTGCTATTGGCTATTCAGGTCTTCACAGAATGTTGGGAAAGACATAGTCTTGAACAATTTCTCACCAAGTTTAAAATAGGAATTGTTAGAAATTTCATGGAGAAACAGCAAAATCTAGAAAAAAATATTAAAAATAATGAAATATGCAATTATTATAATTAATAATACGGCTATTAACAAAAGGCACTTTTCTGCCAAGGCTTGAGGCATTCTTCAAGTCGTTAAAAGAAATCACAATAATTATAAAAGAAAATATACAGCCTTGCAGAACTTTGAGATAGAAAATTGTTATTACATCACCCAGTTCATCCCCTTTTTGACAAGGAAAGATTGTAGTATTAAGTACAAATTAATTTTCAGTACTTGGATGCAGGTTTCCAAATTTTTTCAGCATAGCAACAACTCTTTCAGCATAAGAGTAATGAAATCTTGGTGTTTTGGCTCTCACCTTGAGAATCTCTCTAAGACCCAAAGCTTGTCCAGACTTTTCCGTGTGTTTGCCCAGATAAATGTAGCCAAATGGAATTGTTTACAATGCTGTTTTTCCTGTTGCACTTGTTCTCCGCCCAGAAGTCCTATATAAGAAAAAGCATTTTCCATACAGTGTTGCAAAATGAGACACCTCCATACAGTACAGCTAACTGACTTTAATAGACCAGGAAGTCTTGACTTTTTTTTTCATTTGCTTGCAGCTCTCTGAATAAATTGACAGTATGTCCAAGCTGCCAAAAGTTTACATTTCCTATATGCATATTCCTATTGTAAATAAAATAATTCATACTGTCACAATAAGACAGATCCAGCTGATATCTTAGATGATGCTTCTAAGGGTAGCTGTAGAAGACTTCAGTTGTAGGCACCCAGATCTGGGATTCATTCCACCAGACGTGTAAATGCTCATCTAGGTGACATGAAAACAAGTGCCTCCTGTCTGCAACACACATCTTAGATTTGTATGTGGCAGTGACCTTTGAAACCACTGGATCAGCCCATTCTTCTCTGTCAAACTCTAAATCTCACCATGTTGTAGACAGGAACTAAGCTCCAAAACTACTCAAACCAGTGTTGTGGTGCATGCTCAGGCATGCGGGCATCAAGTCAACTCTCAGGTCAAACAGCAATTCAGTTCAGCAACTCTAGTGAGCTCAGTAAGGTTAGGCTGAGCAAATGTGAGGTTTGTGTTTGTTTGGCTTTTGTATAAGATGCACCTGAAGTTCATCCCTTTTGTGTTTTAGGCTTGTCTCTTTTAATCTGTGGAGCTTAATCATAGTCACTTACATGAATGAGATGCTAAGCAAGTCCCTTGCAGGAGAACCTGGTATTCCAGTTACGTGCCCCCAGTACTTAGGAAAATGAGGCATACAATAGAAATTTCTGGTCCTTTGCGTGCTGACACCAGATGGGAAGGTGGAATTAGCTAATGGGGACAAAGAGGAGGTCTACAACTAAAATATCTTTTAGTGGTTCTCTTTTTCCTGCTTTTACAGTCTTGAAACTGTCATATAAAGCCTATTTTAGGAATGCAAGCCTGGGTTGTCAAGTCCAGATCCCTGAAGATTAGAAAGGCAATTCTTGTAAGAACCTTATTATTCCTTGATTGTGATTATGAGTCACTTCCAGTTTGTTCAGACTGGGGAGGCCCCTTTTGCAGGTGGAAACAAGTCACAGATTCATTTATTCAGGTCTCATTTTTTGTTGTCATGTCAAAAATATATATACTGAAAATCTCTTTCTTTCAGAAACATTAGGGAAGGCATATATGTGTCGCTTCCAACAGGCATTTAGATTTCACCTGCCAAACCCTTGAGATCTTTTCTCCATTCCACTACCTGCACAGTCACGCAATGACCTCCCTCAAAAAAAAAAAAAAAAAAAAAGGATTCAAATAAAACAAACACTGAAGTTGATATTGATCTAAGCTGACTACAGAGGAAAGTAATTAAAAGGCTGGTTATTGCTCCTGTGATGCAATTTTAAGAATCAGCACAACACATTCTCCACCTTGTTTATCCTCCTTTGCCCAAATAAATAAAATCCAGCTTTTAAAATTATTTAGCTCTCTGTTTCATTTAGCAGCATCCTCTGTGATTGCCTTGTGTACATGAATAGTAGGTATTTGTTTTTATAGCTTCTTCTCTTATTTATAAGCTCACCCAGGTAGTAGAGTGAATTCAAAACCAATGACAAAGTGCTCAACTAATTATCAGTTACTTTCCATTCCAGTTGCTTACAGGAAACAAAAAATGATGTATTTGAACCTCTTCTGTGTTTTCTAATACTACACAGTTACTTTAATTTAGTTTAGTGAGAGTTTGACTGACATACATCTTACAGGTGAAACTCCATCTGTCTATAATGAAAGCAGTTAGAGCTCTAGTGAGGACTTCTGGCAATGCCACCTTTAATTGCAAGAATGGCAGTTTTTAGGATAGGAAAGGTTTCTCCTCCTGAAGCATTCACCACATCCACTGCAACTAGTAGAAGTCTGGCACAGCAATTTCCTCCTGACATTTCTGTGACTCTGGATGCTCAGGTAGTCTGCCCCAGGAAACCCTTGCTCAAGCAACATTGCAGTTTCTTGTCACCAACCCACAGTTGTGCTGGAGAGTCTGTGTGCTTCAAGTTAAATATGGACTTTCTGAAGGTCCCCTAAATTAATTTTAGATACTAGTATAGGGAAAACAGAAGCCTTAGTCTAGGCTTTTGAAGTCTAAAGGAAACATCACTGTCTGCCTGATCTACCCTCCTACACTCCACTGGGAAGGAGGACAGATGGCCACAAGGGCCATTTCTGAGTTCTTCCCTGAGTCATTTCTGAATCTGTTTGTTTTTCAGCCTCTTTGCAAGTCAGTGTCATTGCTTTTCCCTGTAAAGACCTTCCAAAAGTAAAATTGCACCATTAGCAAATAACATTAAGGAACTTCTAAGGCCAGTGCTAAATCACACTGGCTGGTTTCCATAGAACTTTACTGCCTCCACTGAATGAGAGCACATTGCTGCTTTGGTTATGCTTGTGACAAAGAAATGTGTTAGACTCCTTCACTGCAATTTGTCTGCTGTAAGCTATGCATCCAAAGTGCAGGTAGACATCTCTCTCAGATGTTTGCACATAGCTGCAATAGTTGCCTGTAGGAGTCAGTTAATTCCTCCATACACCCACTACCAACCACCTAGACAAGGTCTTCATCCTCAGTGGTTTTTTCAGTTAGGACAGCAGATGTTCCATCTACTCCAGATAAAGACTCCTGCAAGATTCAAGTCAATACTTTAAACATAGTCAAGTACATAGCCCATGTGGAATTGGCAGCTATGAAGCCTAGCCTGTGAGTGACCCTTGTCCTCGTGGAGAAGTAGCTGAGGTTAGGTACAATACTTTAGGACACACACAAGTTTAGATAAATGAAATGAGACTTAAACATCTTATCACTTCTGGTCACAACCACTTGCTGACAGGTTGTACCTCATCCAGTCTGTGAATAGCTGTGAACAGTTGTCTGTCCACCACAAGTAGATAATGAGTTTAAATCTGAATTGTACAGGAAAAGAAAACAAAGCCTCTCAACTCTGTGGTCTCCCTTCATAGCTGTGTAAGACCTTTCATGCTTGTCTTAATATATCCTAAATCACTGACTCCAAGCCCTTAACAGGCCCCTAGCTTTCAATAAATTGGGATAAAACAGAAACTACTTCAAGCTCTTAAAAGACATGGATGAACCTAGTGCTGAAGGCTTGGGCCACCAAGCTGTAAGAACAGAAGAGTCACCCTACTACCTAATGGTACATTTGTGCATTAAAAGCCCCCACCCTGAAATAGTTTTCTGGCATTGATGCCTGATAGCATGGGACACTTCTTGTCTACATTGTTCAACTCTCCTAGTATCTCCAAAATAGTATAGCATCAACCAGATGCTTGTTGGGAAGGGTCTTTGGGCCATACTAACTCCTTAGGTATGCTTGGGTGTGGTTTGGAAGAATGCTAGCTCAGGCCAGAGGCCACTCCAGTGATACAACACTACTGGTGATTGCTTTGCAGTGCTCCTGACTGCTTCCCACCACTGCTTAATTTACAGCTAGAACTGTAGCCAGAGTAGCCAGTCATGCTCAGTGCTCGGCTTCATGGGGGTGATTCTTTCCTTTGCGGGAAGGATGAATTCAGTAAATAAAACACAAATTCTTCACAGACTTGATTTCCAGCTTCCTCTTTTTTGTTTTTGCAAAACATACTCACCATACTCCTGTCTCATGAACACTGTAGGGCACATGATTCCCTGGGTTCTTGTAAACTCACTAACGGGTAAGACAGATGAACTGCTGCAATGCCTGACCATAATGCCAACAGTCAGGTCTCTGATTGTGAGGTGGTCAGCTCTTTTGACCAAAAAGCATGAATGAATGTGGTACTCAACAACTCTTATCAGTCCTCTGAAATACCAAAAGTTCACTAGGGAGGTAAGCATCTTCAGTCTTCCATGGAAAGGTTATTAGTCCCTTGGTTGCTGCTCAGGGGATACAGTATCCCAAACCAAATGAGGCTTCTGAGCAGGTGAGGGAGCTTTATTATCAGTAGACACACATTAGGCAACATAAGTCTATGTTTTTGTAGCATATATTCACTCCATGTTTCTGCTGCATTTTCTACATTTTCTATCTTAATAAATCCTGTGGGTTTTACAAAAATACTACATATTATGGGCACATGATGTCCCTTTTAGGATCAACTGTGGTTAGTTAGAGATGTGGCTGTCTGCCACAGTCTGAGTATCCAGAGACTCTCCAGGCACTCAGCACTGCAGTCTTCTTACTTTTCTTTCAGGCTGCTTAAGTTAACTTCTCTTGTTTCTCGGGTCCCTCAAGCCTCCACAAAACCTTTACCTAACCACCACCCCAACCCCAGCTCTTCTTTGCCATGGGTCATAGAGGTAGAGGAGCAAGCTGTGTATCGTTTCACCTCTCTCCAGGGTGTAATGAAGCGCAGTCCCAGTCCAGAGGTCATGGTATCATTTCACTGTCAGGTGTTTACAAAAAGCCAGGTTTATGACCATGGGAACAATCACATTGCTCCTCAGTATGGGTTTAGGTGTTCTTCAAGCAGGTCTAGCATCACAGACAAGGAAGGCAGGAATTGGCTTCTAATGAGAAAGTACAAAACTCCAAAACAATGAAGTTTTAAGATGCCTCCTAGCTAGTCTGTGCTCATGAAGACTCAAGGACTCACAAAAAGGACCCTGCTCTCTGTAGATCTGCTGTCTCACTCCTCTGCAGCTGCTTAAAGGTCAGGGACACCCTGTGTGGTCTTGATGGTTTTCACACTGTTCTACTGCTTTGTTTTTAGACTGCCAGTTTGACCTCATTTGCTCATGGTATAATGCAATGGTATAATGGTATAATGGCTTCTAGTTAGCAACAGGTTTTACCATGGCTCAGGGACATATGTTGTCATGGATGTGCGTGCTGCAAATGCTGCCATGGATGTGTGAGGATTTTTGAGCACCTGAATTTAGCCACTGGATGTAAATCCAGGAGAGTAGTGGTGGTGTGGGGATGAGATGACCCAAGGACAAACATCTGGGTGCCTGAAGCAGCCTAGCTATCTGAGATAGGGCAGGTGAATCCCACTCAGATGCAGCACCGTCTCATAAGAGATAAGCAAGCTGTGTTGTATAGCACTGGGACAGTTTGATTGCGTGTAGATAGGGCACCAGCAGAAGAATTAATGGGGCAGTGTTGCCCTTTGGAAAAGGAAATAGGTCATCACTGGCATCATCTCACACTGCTTCTGTTTATCTCTGTCTTCTCACTTTTCTAGTGGCATAGAGGTAGTTATCCCTTCTCCTTTACTGTGGTTATCTGTTATTCTTCCTTCTCTGTACTTAAAATCTACCTTCTCGTAACAATAAACCCACAACCTGAATTAATTTTGTGAAGAAAGCATAGGATATTGAGCAGTGGTATCTTCTTTTTTACTATTTCTCCTAATGACTTCCTCCTGAGTGCATGTTCCAGTTTCGTATGACACTATTACTTGAGAGAATAGAGAAATCAAGATGTAAAAAATGAATTTTTTGTTGACTGTCAGCTGCTTTTGAAATTTTATCTTGGATAATCTTTTTGAAAGCTGCTTGTGAAGAACTTGATTTCTGGAATTCTTCCCAGAAAGTTCCTAATTTCTCTTTCACTTCATTCTTAAGAGCATCCTTGTTGTCACACATAGTCACTGTAGACAACAATGTCTCTGATTTTGTGTAGATGAAACATATAGCTTTAGCAGATGCTTCCATTTGGGGAAAAAAGGAACCGGTTGCAAGCAACAATCTCTTAATGGTTTTACACCTAACCTGTACTAAAATCTGCTAATTTTCTAAAGGTTAATCAGCATAAATTTATTTCATGATTACTAACAGGCAATTTTGTTGTTAAGAACAGTGAATGACAGAATTTTTAGGATGGTGGACTTGAAAACACTTTAGCCTAGATTAAGGCAGTTTAAATTCCATTTGCTTCCCTGTACCTTTTGTCTCCTTTTAATTGTCCCTATGTCTTCAGGGACACAGGGCACACTAACCACAGGGACTACAGATCAAGGTTTCACTGTGTGAGCATGTACTTTGATGTCCAGATATAGCAGTGGCCAATGCCTCCGAAGTTATTTATCTACTTGTCAGCAAGTGACTTACAAATTTGATTGCTGATGCCTCATGAGTTAGTTCAGTGTTGTTTTGTTGGTTTGGTTTGGTTTGGTTTGGTTTGGTTTGGTTTGGTTTGGTTTGGTTTGGTTTGGTTCGGTTTGGTTTTTTTTGCTGCTGCTTCTTGCTTCATATCAGAGTTCAGAAGTTACACATATACATAGCCCTATATACACTTCTTCTGCGTATCTGAGCAAGACTGTGGGTAATGGTGGCAGAACTGGGGATCCACTGATAAGATTTCAAGTCTTATTCTGGACTTACTTCAACTCTTTCTCCTGCTGAAAGCTGCTTCCACTCTGTGCAACATAAATGCATATGTGGTTATGTGAGCTGAGATCTGACCTAGATCTGATGCTAAGCACATTGTTCCCTTTTGTGCTGCTGGCTGCAGAAGCATTGTATCTTAACCAGTCTTGCTGCAGCAGCCAACTACTTTATCTTTCTCTTTGAACAGATTCTTAGTCTTGGATAACGATGTGTTACTGTCAGTCAGATAACACTGGCTTTTAAGGAGCTGTTGCAAACAGCCACAGTCTTTGCCTTCTGCCTAGCTTTCAGTCAAATGTTGGGTAAGAGATTTCCAAAGGAAGATATTTACTTTATGTTCTTGACCTTATCTTCCACAAGACTACTGTATAGCTTTTGCAAAAAAAGCCATGTTACTCTAGAAAAGAAAACTAGACTCTCTATCAGTGATAAGATTCTCTGTCACTGATTTCAGATACAAAGGAAGATCACTTCCATGGTCAACTTCATACTGTTGAGCAGGGAAGACAACTCTAACAGGGGAAAGTCCATCACAGAATGTAGACATTCTCATAAAATTCCTCACACTAACTTTGTCACAAACACATCTACTCTTTCATAACTTTACATTAAGTCATGTACAAAGACACATCAAATAGAAGTAAAGAGTCTTCTGTCAAGAAAATATCCTTAAAATGTTTACCTAGTCATAGCTAATAGCTTTTGATTTTTCCTTGGTAGGTTTGGAAGCCATTAGAGAAAGCACAATTAAGAGTCTTGACATTTACTGTGTGTTCCAGTTCAAATTTACTAATGAATACAATTCTGTTCCTTTTTGCACCACACAATGCCACAAATTCAGTTCAGAGTAATGCAGACTTCCAAGGGTGAGCTGGGAATAATTACACAGAAGGTCAAAAGCCTCTTGTCCTGCAATAAGTACCATTCCTGACAGACTTGCTAGCTTGTTTAAATGGAACATTATAATCAAGCAGATATTGGAAAAGATCTCAAGGAGATTGCTTTTATATAATACAAAGCCCCCCTCAAGAAGAAAGATATACCTCATTTTCAATTATGTGGAAGGTCACCAAGAAAGAAGGGCCTTTTAAAACTGAGATGCAACTGCAGTTCTGGTCATTGTGAGCTGCAACTCCTTATCCAAAGTAGGATTTTGTTGCCAAATGTGAAACTAACAGTGTGCTGCACATCCTGCCCAGTGCAAACAGGCTGCATAAGTATCTCCACACCAGCCCCCCTACATGAAAGAATTAATGTTTTTGTGAATGAAAATGGATACTGAAGGATTAGAAATGCAGATGTTTCTCTGGTCACTTTGCCGAGAAAGGCTGGGGGAGGAGGAGTAGAAGAGATGCTGATTGCAGCATACAGTCTACATAAAGCAAACGTGTGGAGGTGTGGGAACATGCATATAAACCTTTCTCTGGAGTTTGTTGTTTCATTAACATGAAGAAAACTCAAAAATGTGTTCCTTTCTCTGCCCTCCCTCACATAACAACTATTGCTGAGGAAAGTGTTAGTCCTGGACAGATACGGGCATCACCATTTTGACTGATAATCAAGTTCTTGTAAGAAAATAACACAACTAATTTACCCGTATTTAAGAAAAATTACCTGTACTGGGTTGATACAGAAGCCCTTTGGGTTCTTTGGCAAACCCTCAGAGCAGTGTAGACTTGCTGCAGGATTGCAGTAGAGTTATGCTGGGAGGGGCACAGCGATGGGCAGACAAACATAGAATCACAGAGTCATAGAATGGTAGGGGTTGGAAGGGACCTCTGGAGATCATCAAGTCCAACCTCCACAGGAACACCTGGGGCAGGACACACAGAACAGGTCCAGACGGGTCCTGAAAGTCTCCAGAGGAGATTCCCCAGCCTCTCTGGGCAGCCTGTTCCAGGGCTCTTTCATTCTCACAGTGAAGAAGTTTTTCCTCATGTTGAGGTGGAGCTTCCTGTGTATCACCTTGCTACCATTACCTCTTGTCCTATCACAGGGCACAACTGAAAAGAGACTGGCCCCTTCTACTTGACACCCACCCTTCAGATATTTGTAAACATTCATAAGATCCCCTCTCAGGCTTTTCTTTTCCAGGCTCAACAGCCCCAGGGCTCTCAGCCTTTCCTCATAAGAGAGATATTCCAGTCCCTTCATCATCTCTGTAGCTCTTTGTTGGACTCTCTCTAGTATTTCCCTGTCCCTCTTGAACTGGGGAAACTAGAACTGAACACAATACTCCAAATGTGGTCTCACCAGTGTGGAGTAGAGGGGGAGGAGAACCAACCTTGATCTGCTGGACACACACTCTATGCACCCCAGGATACCATTGGCCTTCCTGGTCATAAGGGCACATTGCTGTCCCATGGATAACTTACTGTCCACCAGGATGCCAAGGTCCCTCACCATGGGGCTGCTTTCCAGTGGGTCGACCCCTAACCTGTACTGGTACATGGTATTGTTCCTCCCCAGGTGTAGGAGGACTTATAGTTGTTGAACTTCATTAGGTTTGCCTTTGCCAGCTCTCCAGTCTGTGCAGATCTCACTGGACGGCAGCACAGTCTGCCAGTGTATCAGCCACTCCTCCCAGGTAAGTAACATCATCAAACTTGCTGAGAGCACACTCCATCCCTTCATCCAGGTCATTGATGAAGATGTTGAATAAGACTGGATCCAGAACTGACACCACTACTTACAGGTTGCCAGCTGAACTCTGCACCACTGATCACAACACTCTGAGCTCTATTGTTCAGCCAGTTCTCAATCCAACTCACTGTTTGCTCTTCTAACCCACACTTCCTGAGCTTACCCATGAGGATGTTATGAGAGACAGTATCAAAAGCCTTGCTGAAGTCAAGGTAGAGAACATCTGCTGCTCTCCCTGCAACCACCCATTCAGTCACATCATCATAGAAGGCTATCAGATTAGTCAGACATTAGTAAATCCATGTTGGCTACTCTTGATAACCTTTTCTTCCATGTGCTGAGATATGATCTCTAGAATGAGCTGCTCTATCACCTTTCCAGGGATGGAGGTGAGGCTGACTGGTCTGTAATTACCAGGGTCTTCCTTCTTGCCCTTTTTGGAGCCTGGAGTGACATTGGTTTTCCTCCAGTCCTCAGGCACCTCACCTGTTTTCCATGATCTTTCAAAAATCATGGAGAGTAGTAGAGCAACAACATCAGCCAACTCCCTCAGCACTTGTGAGTGCTTCTTGCCTTACTTATTGCCTTGCTTCTTCCTTGTATGATACTAAACTCTACCATATCATGATCACTACCACCCAGGCTGCCCCCAGCCTTCACATCCCCAACCAGACCTTCTTTGTTCCTTAGTACAAGGTCCAGCAGCACTCCCTTCCTCACTGGCACTTCCAACACCTGCATCAGGAAGTTACCATCAGTTCACTGCAAGAGCCTTCTGGACTGACTATGCCTCGTTGTGTAGCCTTTCCAACAAATATCAGGGTGAGTGAAGTCACCCATGATCACCAGGGCATAGGATCTTGAGGCTACTTCCAAATGTCTATAGAAGGTCTCATCAACATCCTCTTTTGCATCCACCTGGTTTGGTGGTCTGTGGTAGACACCCACAACAGTTTCACCTGTATTTGCATGCCCCCATAAGCTTTCAACACGTTCCTCATCCCACCCTGCGTAGAGCTTAATGCATTCCAGTTGCTCACACACATAAAGAGCAGTTCCACTGCCTCGCCTTGCTGGTCTATCTTTCCTAAAAAGTACATAACTGTCCATGACAACATTGTAGTCATATGAGCTATCCCACCATGTCTCAGTAATTGCAATTTTACCATGGTGAAAACAGTCTAGGGTATGAATGGCATTCCTCAACACAGAGTGGCATTATTCTTACTTCTTTATTTGTTTGTTTGGGGTTTTTTTTGTTGGTTTTTTTTTTTTTATTCCAAGTATCTGAGGTACTCACAAACCTTCAAGTCAAAATAAGTGCCATTCCCTGATTTGAGAAACAAACATCTTGTTAACTCCTGAAGTACTTCAGCTTTGAAAGAAAAACAAGTAGAAACTTCTGCCAGTTTGCAAAGACACTGCCAAGTACTCCACTATTAGTTAATCAAAGAGGGAAGTTGGCTAAAAGCCTGAACAAAGAGGCGGGTCTTCAGTCCCTTGCTGTACATGAGGAAGCTCAGGTTTAGATGTGTTTCTAACAGAACGAAGAACTGCTAAGGTAGCAATTATCTGTCCTGTGCAACACCACACCCAAGCTTTCCTTCTATCCCTGCCGCTGCAACTTGCTGAAAGATCATTGGTGGCACAGAAAGGGCAAGTCCTTGTCACCTGGCTCATGTGGTGATCACTGCATGGTACTTCATCTAGAGATGAAGTGTGATTTTCTCTCATCATCCTATTTTACTCGAAAGTCTCGCAGTTCCCTTGACTCATAGTCCCATAAAGAGTGTGCAGCCTATCTAGTCCATATGGAGCAAGGATGATAACAAGGAGATCTACATGTAGTCAGTGATCATGAGCTCATAGCTGTTCTGATGCAATCATCTCCCACTTGCAGTATGTGTCACAGATATGAACTGTTTGTCCTGTAGATCAACAGGTTTGATCTTGCCTCTAGATGATTCCTGAATAGGTTGCTAAAAGTCTCTCAAAACCACCTCCACCTTTGAAAAGGACTCCACCCTCTTTACTCAGAGTGGGTTATGAGGAAGTTGCTACCTTTTTCATTTGTTGCTTAAGATGACCTGGTAAAGACCATAAATGTATTTTATGTCATATATAAATTGTGAGGCTTCTTGCAAGTCTCACAATAGAGTGCTTTAGGTATGGACATGTTATCTTTGAGGCATGGGAGAGGGTGTAAGCTGTGCTTGTTTTGGGATTCAAAATGTGAACACTAATTTAAATTTTACTTCCAAATATAGAAATCACTTATTTGTATTTCTGACCGCATCTGAATCAAGTCTGAAATCAAGATACCATCTTAAGGACAAATTGATTGACACAAGCCACATTTTTGGGGATGGTTATTGCTAAACATGTACATTTTGACACAGCAGGTCAACTGAGTAATATGTCATACCTCAGCACTGCAAAGCACTGGCCTGCTATGGAGATGATTCCTTGGTATGGTATTTTCTTCATCTGTATCTGTAGGTTCATGCTTCTGGAGCAAGATGTTATTTAGTTTAAATTCCATGGGTCATTTTATTTAAATAAAGGTGCTATAGATTTTGCTTCCCTCCCCAAGTTAGCTACATGTACATGTGCTCATCCCTCTTCAGTCAAGGCATGCTATAGCTGCTTCTATACACAACACCATCTCCTGTCCACCTGAGTTCCTCATATGCAGTGTGCAAAATGTCTCTCCAGATTTGCTTGGCCTGACCTCCTTGTGCACCCTGACATTCTCATGGCATGATGACAGCTTATGAAAGTGCTGGACATACCTGGACACTTAAAATACTAAAATGCTCCAAAGCAACATCTCCCATTGCACCAGCCTTGTGACCTCCCAGATGGTCAAGAACAGATCTGGCTTTCGGGTGGCCTCAGGTAACCCTTGGGATACAGTGCACCTGCATCAGTGTGTCTACATGTTCTTACCAAGCAGAATTCTCTCTTTGCTTATACAATGGAAATTAGAATTAGGTGTGCCAACAGGTATTGGTAGTGAAATACACCCTTAATCCACAAATGTTTGCTTTATAAAGACTGAAGTACTGTAAAAGCCATCCCTTTATGCAATGCAACCTACAGATTATAAGACTCAAGAGACAAGGCATGGATTAAGTGCATTACCACACAATGGACATATGTCAGTTTGTTTTTTATCACTGTCAAACAAGCACTGGGAAAGAAAAATATTAATAGCAATAAATCTCATCTCAACATAACATTCAGACTGAACACTAAAAGAACTAGAGGTATGTAGAATACAAAGCTACTCAGGTATTCCAGGTACCCCATGACACATTGTAGACTAATTATACCAATATTTCTGGCTGGCTATTAGAAGTTGCAGGAGAAACTGCACTTCACAAGTTTTGGATAAGAAACCAGAAATGTCTGGGCTGGCTGCGCATTAATCTTACTGCAGTAAGTATAGACAACTTTTCTTACCATTAATGACATGATCTATGCTGGTAAACATCTTCCAAAATGTAAGAATCACAAATTATAACCGCTTTCATAAGTCGCTTAACAAGGTATGCTCTGTTCTCCAGTCTCACCTAATCATGGAAATATCATCTCTGCAGTAGTTTGCTTCCCTCTGGATTTTTCCCCTTTACATGCTTACGCTGACAGTTTGCTTTGCTTTACTTCACTCATTAATGTGGTTAAAATTTGTAACCCTCTTGATGCCTGCCATGGTTACAGAGCACATCTCTTTCAACAGGTTCCTTTTTCCTGGCAGTAATACAATGTCTCTGATTCATAGGCTGCAGGATAGTGGTGGTGAAATCACCAGAGCTTACCATCCCTTGGCACCTGGCACAAAACTGAGAGGTGGTATAAACTGGGGATTACCATAGAGTGGAGAATAGCATCCCTGACTGTGGCTTCTGAGATTCAGTTTCTTTGTCAGTATTTTTCTCTTTCAGTGCCTTTCAGAAACTGACTGGAATTCAAGTGCTCCCATATCACACTGTATAATTTAACAGAAGACTAATATTTTGTCTGGCAACCTCTGTAGCTTGTAGAGATGATTTCGTACACCAAGCTTCCCCTTCCATTCTCCCTCCCCCATGCATCTGCATTTAAGTGTGATGTTTTGAAAAGCAAAGCTGTTTGACTACGTAGTCCTTTCTAACATTTAATAAATTAGGTATGGGTTAGTATGGCAAATGTCCTTGGTATACGCTTCTCCTTTTCAATTTGCTTTATCAAAGTCTGTTTTACCAAAACCACATTCATTTGAACTGCCTGAAAGCAATCCATTGAAGCTGGCTTTTAATGAAAAGGGTTTTTTTAAGCGAGTTTCTAGGCTGGAGAGTAGAGAAAAAGAGAAAAGACTGGGGTTTTTTGTTTTCTTTTGTGTTTGGTTGGTTTGTTTTTTGATGCTAAAAAGGAAAAGTATTTTCATTCAATAATGGATACTTTCTGAAATAAAAATCGTCAGTGTGTAGAACCCAAGATGACTGCTTCAGTATCCCCACAGAAATCTGTGTCTTAATTCTCTTCTGTGTGCCACGAGTGTTGCTTGGACTACATTTCCCATCATTCACAATAACCAGGAGGCCCATGAGGCAGTACAGCAAGAAAGAATCAGCACAGCATGAGTGACATTCTCCTTAGTGTGCAGCTCACAGAAACACTCAGGTTGCAGTTCCCATAAGGCACCTTGACACATTTCTCATATAGAAGATGGTAGTTTTGAATCAGCATTTTACAGTTTCGAAACAAAACTCTGCTTTTGCAATGGTCCTTATAACAGCAATGATGATGATGATAATGCTGATAATAATATATTCATTGGAAAAGGAATCCTATTTTCTGGTTAGCTTTACTATTCCCATCTTTGTGAATCTTTTCTCAATGAGAAAAAGTTCAAAGAAA
Source organism: Ceryle rudis (assembly GCA_033439905.1). Taxonomy (NCBI): domain Eukaryota; kingdom Metazoa; phylum Chordata; class Aves; order Coraciiformes; family Cerylidae; genus Ceryle; species Ceryle rudis. The sequence goes on from JAAGNO010022421.1 coordinate 208,816, forward strand.
AGGTGAGCCTGACATGAGTAGTGAAGAATCTAGAAATCTACGCTGAGGGCCTGTTTTTAGCAGTTCCCTTAATCAATGAGTTCAGCTTCCTTCCTGGTTGAAATTAGGCTTCTGGAATACCCACTTAATATCCTTTCTCAGGCAGGGTCAACAAATTGTGCACTAAAAATATGGAATGACTGCAACTTGCTGCCCATACAATTTCTTTCCCTGTCATACAGTACTGTCATCCTTTTGGTTATAAAATGAAATTTAAATAAAGTTGCCATGTTCCTCTTGACTGAATGAAGTGTAAATACTGATCAAAGCTTCCACCGGCAAAAAAACCCACCAGAAATTGAAAACAGAGTTGCTAAAAAAGATGGGCATTTAATATACAGCTCGGTACTTCACTGTTTTTCTCCTTTGTGTTTATCAGTGCATTATTTTTAGCTTGTTGCACCAGTGCCTTTTTTTTTTTTTTTCCCCTATTTAAGCAAATTATCATGGCTGAGGTAAGTAACACAATTATTCTTTGTTAGCTGGCACATTGCCATTCCTTTCATGTGTTCAAGAGTCAGCTATGAATTATAAGGATGTAATGTCCCTGATGGATTTAGTGGTGACATCATAAATCCTCACTCTGATGAAGACACTAATATGTGCTGTTGCCAGTAATTTGCTGACACCGCTGATAGTTAAGGGCACAAATAAAGATGCCTTTCTTGGCGTAGTACCATGCAAGCCAAAGCTACTGTGAAAGAAAACACCAGCCAGGTGAATTTCAACTCCTTTGGACATACATCTGTTAAACAGGGAACAATACACCTACATAAGGAATGATGCTTTTCTGTGCCTGTAACAGGCTTTGAAAACCACAGTCAGCTGACTATAAAAAAAAAAAAAAAATGTATTGGAGGGATCTGGCAATAGTTTGTTAATTATTTCAGCTTAGCTAAAGAGGTTCTGGAGTAGCTTGGGGATCACCATGGCATAAACATGTGGATTAGACCCAGCACAAAATAAGACACTGTTGATCTAGTTGCCTACATGAGCTTCCTTTCTATCCTTTCTCCAGTGGGGCGTCATTGGCCTCCTCTGGCCCCAGCTCCTGATTTAGTACTGCTGCAACACTCCATAGCTGCAACACAGTGAGGTCCACATGTCTACAGGGGTTTTGGGCAAACTTTGGGGGCACTCCCAGGTGAAATGGTGACGTATTCCTCTTAAACCAACAGAGGTAGTCAGGACTGAAGCCTGGCTTGTGGTGAGACACATTGGCATGGATGACTTTCTGAATACCTATTTGTGTAATACACCAAAATACTAGACTGGCACAGTCTGCAGGCCACAGAGGAGGTTTGCCCATGCCTTCTCAACATGATGTATGGCAGTACTGATCCACCCACTCACTCTACCCATCACTACTTCATCCTGACTAAGGTTTCCAAAAAGAAATTTAAGTCACAACACATATTCTTAAAACACTGGTTGGACTCTAAACTGATTCCTTTAAACATACCCTAAATTCAGGGTCCCCTGTGCTGCCTCCCTGCACCACCATTGCTCAGGAGACGACTGTTCCTGGACCTTGCAACCTCTTTTGTTCTCTTTTTAAGTAGATTTAATGGGTCTCACATTTCTTCCCACACATCTCTAACACTTAGGTCTTCCTTTCCTCTTTTCCTTTTGCTACCCAGGTGCCTTAAGGTGGCACATGCTGAAACCCACAGCACCACCAAGAAGCTGAAGATCCCAGATTTTGCTTCAGGAACTGCATGTGACTCTTGGGCAGCAATATGACAATCTTTTATTACTCAGGTTAGTCCAAGGCATTAGGTAGCATTATCAATATCATTATCAAAATCTTCATGTTAGGGTTCAAACTTTGAACTTGGCTTAAAATCAATAACACTGCAGAAATCTGTTCCTTCTATTTACCTTCTCTGTTCTTGAACAATTTAAATTTAAAAATTTTCTCTGCAGCCACAAAAACAGCCATTTCCTACCCTCAGCTCGAATGAGAGCTATGTTTCACAACACCATGTGATTCCACAAGCTGTGGCTTTGAAAGAGAGCCAAAATGTCTGCCTTCTGCTGTGCAGAATGTAGATGCTATTCAAACACTGCATGTAAAATACACCTTATATTTTCTTGATTATTAATATGTTTGTGCATATCAGGCAGTGCTTGTCTTCCTTAGGCTATATGGTGTAGCTTTATTAAGAATACTTTTTAGCTAATTTACCTAAAAGGCTTCAAACCTCCAGCTTGTGTCAAGTACCCGAGACACTGATTTACAGTTCAATCCAGATTGTACCTGTTTTAAGCACTCCACATGAATTTCTATCTAATTTCTACCTATTGCAAGCTTGCTGGGACCTGTCAGTGTTTCTACTTTGTTCTTTGCTGGCAAAGCATTGATATGACATTTGTAAATGTTACCAGATGAATCGGTGGCCTGGGTTTGGTACATAATTCAGAACTTCAGTTTTTCAAGCACTCTGAAGAAGCAGCCAGAGTTGGAGCCAAGGTTTAACATCATTAGTGTATTAATGTATGTCAGTGGTTGAGTCCATTTTTTTTTCTTATCACGTTTCACAGAAAATATCCTACCACCAGCAACTGATCAAACATGACAAACTCCCTCTTGGCTATCACCCGTGATACAGGCTACTTAACTCATGTATTCGTTCCCAGAATGGAAACCGTGGCTTTTGGTCAAATAAAGAGGCTTCTGTTTCTCTGCCACTGTCAGAAATGGAAATTCAGTGCAATCTTTTCATCAGCTTGAAATGCCAGATCAGATTAAAAACCCTGATGCCAAAAGGAGGGCACCTGATGCACTGCTTTGAACTGCAGTTCTTAATGCTCTTTGGTCTGCCACTTTGTAGAAGCACCTCAACCTTCCTGTTGCTCCCATCATTAGAGCAGCACTTAAGTGTCAAACTGTTAACAGAGGCTGAGGGCTTCTGGAAAGAGCCCCATTAGGGAGAATTCGATCCTGCTATAGGGCTGCCAGGCTAAGAGGGTTACGTCAAGGAGGAAAGCACACAAGTGGAGACATAACAGAATTTCATGGGGTGCATGTTGACTACTTGGTGGTCACATAAATTGGACATTGTGACCTCTCTGTTGAGAGTGAGTGGTACAGGCACAGAAGCAGCCTGCGTCTGGCAAGCTTCCAGAGAGCAGTGACTTTGAATCACTCACTGATCTCTTGATCTTGGACATCCTAAAGGTTGTGATAACTAAGTTGGGGGTAACACCACCCATCACAGCCAGCAGTCTGAGGACTCAAACACCATCCCACTTGGACGTTGTCTCATTTACTAAACCTTCCCTTAATTTCATGCACACATGGAGTGCCTGGTATGAAGTGTGTTGTTGTCATAATGAAAACGTTGGGAATCGGATGGAAAATGTGTGTTTGAGCACTTAAAGCTAGACTTGTAGACCACAAAACAGACTTCACAAGTAGAGGTCAAGGTGGCACCAATTAAGACAAGATTATATTTAATAGAGAGTCACCTGGATTGAATTAAGTGTATTTTCTTGGACCTAGCAGGCTGGAATCAGGATAAACAAACTGCTCCCGAATTCCTAGGTGACCTTCTAATAATTATGACCAAATTTGAGTTTCAAGTCTTCAGAGCCTCCAGATTATCTTTTATATAAGAACACACATTGCTACTCGGGAGGTCTGTTTGTTGTGATGAACAGAGCATAAAATAAATCCCTCACACACAATACTGCAGGTGGAGGCTGCAAAGTCATTTCTCTGACCAATAGAGCTAATGGGCCTCCAGTGTAAAACACATTTTTGTAACTCCCTGTCTTCAGATCTTCTTTTGTTGTGAGAAACACAATGCCAAAAGAACTTAATGGCTTTGTTTTCCAGTCCATAAACTGCTGACATGTCACTGGTGGTGTGGTTAAGCATACATGGTAAGTCCACCAGAGTTCAAGCTCGTGCTACAGTCAAGGACTGGGGCCACCACTTTTCTTTTTGTTGCAAGATTTATTGTAGTTGCATGTTTAAAAGATGATAATGTACCTCTACTTGGAAACATAGAAAAAAACCATGATACATACACTTCTCAGTCTTGTGGGTTCGGTCTGTGGCATCTTTGCCACTTGAGCAGACAGGATGTCCAGGAGAGGAACAGAAAGTTGTACAGGTAGGCTGAGTTTGTTCGCCAAACAACAACATGTTCCAGACAAGACATTTCAATACCTACTTAATGAGTGCATGTAGGTTTTTAGATGCCTAATGGCCATCAATTATTTGGGCCCTATGGATCCCTGGCAGCTTCTTAGTGAATACACAGTCTTGTCAACTTTCACCATTTTCTGTTAGCAGTGAAAACAAGAAAAGCTCATTATCTCCAGGCAGATGCAGATGACACTTCCTTATTGTTCACTGGAAATGTCTAAAATTCATGGTTTGAGTGACAACTGGACTAGAAGAAAATTTCAAGTAAGAAAATATTCTTTGTGGATCTGAAGTCATTTTATACAGGCTTTTCAAGACTTAGCCCAACTTCCAATCTCTTAAATTTAAAACACCTGTCATAAAGAAATAAATGTCACTCTTGCAGTATTTGCTACACTTGATGTTGATTTGAACCTTTAAAACCATAGCTCATGTTCTTGCCTTCTAGGATTAGAAATGTTGGTTTTACACTACAAAAGAATGGGAAGACTTAGATACAATTAATACTTCAGATAAGGTTGTACAAGTTTTAGAAATACATCTTTCTCTATTTGTTTAATTTGAATCTTGGGGGTACAGAACCATATTTTAAAAGAGGAGGAATACACCAGCATCAGTAATTCTTGGAAAACTTGCAAAGGCATTTCCAAAAGCCTTCATGTGGGAGGTACAGATAAAAATGCTATGAAGGTACAAATGATTATGTTTGACACCATCTGATTCAGTGTTTCACAGCCTAATTATTTCCAAGTCTTAGTGCTGCCACCATTCTCTTTCCCCCTAACCCTGACCCTCCCACAGCCATAAACCGGGATCTGTGGTGGACTGCAGCAGAGACCAGCCTCTGCCCCAGACCCTCTGAATGTGGCAAAACACATTGCAAATGAACTGTGGCACAGTGGAACGCCCACACACGCCCCAAAAGAGCTCCATGTCTTATGCAGCATGGACATGGTGAGCCTTTAACAGAGGCTGGCACCAAGCAGTGTGAACATGGGCCAGCCTTCACCCTGTGTCTTCAGGGCCATGGGCTGCACCCCAGCCCTGCTGTGCTGAGCTTCAGAGACATGAGCTTTTAGTCTACCACCAGCAGCCCAAATCAGACATAGAAAAGGAATAACAAAGAGAAAATACCTCACTTAGTTTCATAGATTTATTAAACCCTTTGTGCTTCCTACAGCAAGGTGTCACCTTCCACTGTGTCTTTCATAAGTGACTTTTTATCTACTGGGTACCACCACCACTCCTGCAAGTTATGGGCAGTGCGTTAACGTTTGGTAACTCCTGCTCTGAGCTGAATTCAAGCTTGAAATTGCTGGCAATGCTGTCCCTACTTCCTACCAATAACCTTCCGGCCAGGATAGTCAAGAAAAATATTTTGAGCCCCAAAACCTCCTTAAAGTTTATGGATATGTGGCCATCAGTGTGAATCAAACTCAAGCTGACAGTCCCAAAGGGCCACATTAGTTTTCCCACAAAAAAAAACCCCAAACCATAAATGTAGCACTTCTGTCCCACACTTGGCAGGTTATTTATTTATTTTAATTTGCAGTAACCGTGACTGAGTTACATTCATCTTCCCAGATGTTGTTAGTGATGAAAGCTCAAGGAATAAGCCTTTTCTGCTGTTGATGTAAAGTGTGCCAAACCTCATCTTGAGCCCCTGGCTCCCATTGTACTTTTCTTGTGTCTGTACTGCTGCTTTGTGATAAATGAAACTTGCAGAATCACACGTACCATGGTACAGGAACAAGCATCTTGTCTGGGGAGTGGTCAGTGCTGGAGGCTAGAAACTTGGGTTGTGTGTACAACTGTGGAGGCTCATGTAATAACTACAGCAAAGTTATTATAACTAAAGCAAAGGTGCTGAGGCTTTGATTATAAATGTCAAACAAAACGGGAAAAAAAACAAGGCTGAGGAAGGAAAAGGGCCCCATCTCCGCGTTCTCCCCTCTCTGCCTCATCACAACAAGCTGCTTTTCTGCCTTTGTTTTATGTGCTCTAAAAGTCTTTGCAGTTGTCCCTTCTTGGCATGTTCATAGAGTCCTGGGAAGCTCAGGGTTTACTCTCAGTTACACTGAAAAGCCACAGATGGTATAAATGATCATTTGTAAATAAATTACTAATCAGCACCAAAAAGCTCCACAGAAACTTTCTACCAGCCTTTTCTAATTTTTTATAGAACGCCTCAGAAGCAGATTGCATACTTCACCAGCTGACTGAAACAACGTTACCAATTTGTGCCTACAGAAATCAAATTCACGTCAGCTAATCCCCAGATTTTCCATTTCCGTGAAGTTCCCTCTCCCTCCCTGTGCCTCCCCCTGGAAGCAGGGACATACCAGACAGGTGTGTGTGTGTCCTGTCTGTGTGTGTGTCTCCTGCCCCCCCCAGTTTCCTGCTCACATCACTTACCTGTGAACTCATCTGCCAGCCTGGATGTGAGATGAGCCTCCTAACAATGCCAAAGCTAAAACCTCTGGTTTGTGCCCCTGCTGCCCCTGAGGCTCTACATCTTCCTCTTGTGTTTCTGTCCACGCCTGGGTGTCATGGTGTTTGTGGTGCTGCATGCATGACCCTGGGCTGTCCAGATGACTTTGGGGCACCCCTTGAAGCTCCATCTCAGGTGTGGAGGACAGGCACAGAATTATCTGAGCATTCATTTCCTCCCCTTGGCCTTTCACTTCTACCATGTGAAAAGAAAGGGCTTCAAAACTGCTGTACAGCTTTTGCATAGCTATGTGGACAGCTGGCTCCTGAGATATTACTGGCAATGTTCCTGGTGCCCACAAGCATGAATCCATAGATGCACCCCAACTACCTTTCGAAGGAGCTAGCGAGTACATACATGCATATATGCATACAGTGCATGCACGTGTGTGTGCACACATATATATATATATGTACTAAGCATATGTACTTGCATGCCTATACGTGCTACCAGTCAGACCTCTGATGTCCATGTAGACATAGCTGATACTTAAGAACAAATAAGAATTAAAGCAGCTTTGTCTGCTGGATAAAGCTATAGCTGGGGAACAATTGCATCCTGCTTCCCTCAGCAGCCAGCCATCTCTTTTGGTGGTCCAAACATGTTTCCAACAGGCTGTGGAGGCAGGAGAGGAAGCCATTTCCCAGGAAATCCCCTGCTGTCCCAGCCTCGGCCACATGTGGATGGGCTCCCTGTCATCTGGGTGATGAAGCAACTTCAGCGTGCTCCCTTCCCAGTTCCTCAGACATGGTTACATGTGTCCAGTCTCTTTTCAGTTGAGCCCTGTGATAGGACAAGAGGTAATGGTAGCAAGGTGAAGCACAGGAAGTTCCACCTCAACACGAGGAAAAACCTCTTCACTGTGAGAGTGACGGAGCCCTGGAACAGGCTGCCCAGAGAGGCTGTGGAGTCTCCTTCTCTGGAGACTTTCAAGACTCACCTGGATCTGTTCCTGTGTGTCCTGCTGTAGGTGTTCCTGCGTTGGCAGGGGGGTGGACTTGATGATCTCCAGAGGTCCCTTCCAACTCTTACTCTTCTATGATTCTATGGTTGCATCAGCAATGATGGCTACAAGTTGCAGCAGGATGGCCTTGATCATCCTGGTGGAAAGGGTTGAGATTTTTCTGGCAAAAAAGCAAAGAAGTGTGTTAGCTTAGATGCTATAATGGTTATTTTATTTATGCTATTTGCCATAGTTTCTTTTCTACATAGATGACACATGTAATGATTGCATTTAACTATATTTCTTTTCCAGACAGAGACTGCTGGATGGAGATGGAAAACTTTCCAGAGCTGCAGGCTCCCTTGTTTTCATGCAGCACCCAGTGACAGGGTTCAGCCACCAGCAGTGCCATGTACACTACAACACGAGTGTCACATTTACAATTTCATTGATCACTGGGAAATATAATAAGGATCAAAGGGAAATATAGTAACTTCTTACAGGCTGCATACCAGAGCCTCTTCATGGCATCACGTTAGTAAGAAACACAGAGAGGAGCCCATAATAAATGTTACAAGGGGAAATACCTTCGACTGATAAGGAACTGAGTGGATGACAAATCACAAAAGCCTCCAGTGAAGCCCTCGTGAGCAGATAACCTTGAGACGTACCTGTATATAAAGATTAAACAGCAACCCGAGCTCAGCAGAGATTTATAGAGCTTTGCAAGTGTCTTGGTTTCGCTGTTTGCTTTTGTAGCAGTTTCTGGACTTTATTGTTAGTTTCTGTCTGTTAATATTCTGTACGGGCTCAAAAAATACAGGTGTAGAGAAGCAATCCCAGGAAAAAAAAAAAAAAAAGGAATTTATTTGAAATATTTTACGAGGAGATTTTATAGATCAGTATCTCCATCAAATGAGAAATATAACCAGGAAAGGCCACAGTGCACCTGTGAGCAAGGTTGTGTAAAGATAGAAGCAAAAGCAAAAACATGAAGGATAATATATATTGCATATTTGAGCTTACTGGCTAAATCTGGTTATTCATTCCTCTGTAAGTGACAGCCCTAGTTATTATGGGCTATATATTTTTGACAAAACAAATATGTGAGGTAGTAAATGCCTTCGTTAGTATGCTTCAACAGGAAGGGCAGTGGCTACTGCTGCTATTTGGGGCCTCTCAGGGAAAATACCTATGGGTAAAGAAATACATGGCCAGTTTCAGACTGGGTTGATACCTTAACCAGGGAGGCCATTCTGCCTAATGGCTACAGTGAGAGAGTAGGGACCTGAAATGGCTGAGCACTATGCTGAACATAAGGAAACACTATTTTACTGTGAGTGTGACTGAGCCTTGGCACAGGTTGCCAAGAAAGGCTGTGCAGTCTCCATCCTTTCAGATAGTCAAAAGCCAGCTGAACATGGTCCTGGCAACTGGCCATAGGCATCCCTGCTTGAGCAGGGATGTTGGACTAGATGACCTCCAAAGGTCCCTTTCAACCTCAAGCATTCTGCAATTCTGTCATTTCTTGCTCAACTACTGAGTTGCTCCAGCTTCAGTTGATTATCTTTGGGTCTTTATTAGAAGAGTCTAACTTTGCCCAATTTGCAAGGATGGGAGGGTTGGTAAGGGACACATTTCCATAGTGTGAACCATAGGAACTGCTGAAGATACCAGTTATGTCCAGGAGCAGCCTGCCCCACAGGGCTGGCTCCAATTTGGAAAGGACAAATGCTCAACAACCACCAAAATTTGGCTCCCCTAGCCTTGCCCTTTCAACTCCCAACCAAAACCCTGTGCCACTGGGTCACAGTGCAGTAGGCTGGAGTACAGTGAGCTGGTTGTTCAGCCAAACCTCTCATACATGTGTGCTTCCCTATTGCAGACTGGCAAGGAGGAATAGCAACATAAACCCTCAGATGAAAGTGTACTGGCAGAGCTCCGTCTGGGAGGTGGGCTGTCTCCCCAGGTTCAAGGACAATGCTGATGTGATTGTTTTCTGCACATAGAGATAGGACCACAGATCCAGCAACTTAACATGCAAAATTGAAGGTGGTTACCAGCGGCCACTCCTCATCATGCTCACAGAGGGCCAGACGTGCCCCGTATGGAGTATGAAATATCACGTGCCAAATTTTCGCTCCAAACAGACTGTTTAATAACAAAAGAAGAAAACAGGAGGGATTAGATGACAATTGAGCTGTTGTTTGTGCAAGTGGAAGAAATAACTTTTCAGGAACAGACCACGGGTCAGGGCAATGGACAGTGTGGGTGTTCACTGGAGAAGTCAGACTAAACAGGCGCAGTGAGGAGTTTTATACTTATGACACTGTTGGGAGTAAAAATTATATTAAACACAAGCAGGACACTGAGGAAGAACAAACAGTTTATTATGTGGAAAGTAAGAGTGCTTTGGAAGGGACAGTAGGACAATCTGGGTTTTGAATTCATCAGCAATTTGAGCGATTCAAGTTCTGTTCTAGCATGGTTTAGACACATCTCCTGATAAGGCTCAGAGGTCTTAAAACCCAATCACCTTGTTTACTTGTTTTTCTGCCTGTAACCATGCAACACGAAGTGTTCTATGAGATAAATGATTCTATTGGTTAAAAGCAAGTGGCTGGAAATGCAAGGGAAAGGGAAAATTCACATTTAAGGAGAACTTTCATGAGTAAGGGCAGTATGCAGCTCCATCTCTGACTTGATATCCACAGTAGTCCTAGGCTGACTCAAACACAAAGGAAGCTTCTTTGTGGAATGGTCAGGCATGAGGGAGAAGCCAGTGGCTTTGAAATGTCCCTAGGAGCACTCACAGATAGCAGCCCTCTTCAACCAAATCTGAAGCCGGTGGTATGCAATGTTTCATGGGCACGCAGTGAAGAAATCCCCCCTCAGCTACATGGATACCTTAAGCATGTTGCACCTTAACTGTGCCAACTATCCTACACACAGGGAAAAGAGAGAGAAAGAAGCAGAGACAGACAGACACACAAACTCCATTCTAAAGGATTTTAGGGAACTCAGATCACATAGTAATGCAAAATATTTTTATATCATCCCAGGACATTTTTGTTTATACTGCTGAGTGTTGTTTTATTTGTTCCAGCTTTGCCACAGATGCACAAACAATGTGAAAGGAGAAAGAATGTCTACTCTATATGATGGCTTTTAAAAAATCAGAAAAGCAAGTAAAATCCATTTCTTAAGCAAACATTCCATTAAAAAAAAAATCACTATATGTTTATAGAAAAGATTTTTTAAACAAAGGTTTAATTAAAAAAAGTTAGTAACTGGGTATTCCAGAAGGTCTGAGTCATCCACAGTAATAATTAGGGGGTTTGTTCCATACAAAATGCTTTATTTAACCTTCATGCCTCCATTCAGATAATTATACAAATGCATACATTTAAAGGTTTAAACTCTATTTCAATTCACAGCTCAATTCATAGGAAAGTTGAATACAGAAAAGCAATGCACCAACAAAATATGTCTGAGACACCATTAAAAACGATAACACTTGTTCATTTAAATCTTTGAGAATAGAGTGGAATAATCATCTTCTGACAGAATTTCATTAGGGGACTCCCTTTACATTATCATAGGGCAAAAATCACCATTTTACAGTAAGAAGAAAAAAAAAGCTCTGAGTATATTTACAATACATACACTATACATAAATACAAGAACAACACTTACATAATATTAATAAACTTATAACATAGGTGTTGCCTAAACACTACATAGTATATAAATGCAGAGGAAACTATTGGGAAATTAGATCTTCAGGTGCTTTTATTTTTTGAAGAAAAGTAATTTTTGCATTTAAAAGCTTTTGAAAAGAAGGTGAAAGAAAGACTTAAGAAACTAACATGTTTGCTTGCTAGCGCTGGTATTTTTATTCCTTTTAAGTGTAGGACCTCTATTGACACTATTATCTCTATGGGGTTACCGATAATGACCCTCCCTTTTGCATCTTATCTAGGAAAAAGATTGAGGTGCCGTACATACTAATTCCATTGCTGTGAAGCTTCAGTTCCAAATTAATCACTTTGTAAACTAAGGGATGTTTTTGTATTTTTACACAGGAGGATCAAATGAGCACTCATCGGTACATACGATTAACAACCCAGTTAGGAGGAACAATTTGGGGCCAAATGCAACCCCATCCTTAGGATTTTATTCAACTAACACCATAGGGGAATTTGCTTCTTCCATAAGTGACTTGGCCAAGAATGTTATTTTTCATTAGTGTTTTGTTTTTTCCTGAACACAGCTGAAAGAACTTTCCAATTTAGTGGTATTTTTGACCCCACATGTTGCTAGCAGCATCCAAATCTCTTCACTTGAAGTACATGAATGTGTGTGTCTGTGGGTTGAAGGTCTTAAGGCTGATGGTGCATGAAACTTAAATTACTATCTCTGTGTATATTCTATTGCAAGTGCAAATGGGAGATACAATTTTTTTCAGGACAGACAGCAGGTCAAAAGAGCATACTGTGTAGGTGTTGAGTGGAGAACTTAACATTACCAAGGAAGTAATGTGTTGGACAATAAGGAAAGAAGTATTCTGCGGGGCTTTTTTAATGACAAATAAGATGCAAATGTAGCAATGAAAAACAGTTTGAAACCTGAAATGACAACATGATCTCTGAATTGTGAAAAATATTATTTCAGCCATGAAGATTATGGCTCAAATTGTCTTTCCAAAGAGGATCTTTCCATCTGTAAAAGGCAGAGACAGGAAGAAAAGCAGTATCTGAACCTATTTCTGTTTTTCATGGTTCATGCTTATGACAAGCCATCAAATTTATCATTTGTGGTCCCCTACAAGACTAGTGTTTTTAAATACAGCGGTCACAGCATGGAGCAAGATTTAGCAAGTCAGTGTGCGAACCACCATTCACCTTTTTTAACTGTCAGTATCTTGTCTCACTGAAAATTTTGAGACTGAACTGGGCAAGATGTTGGGGGTCATGTACATGGACAACAGGGCCTGAAATAAATTTTTTCTATTCTTATTTTTGCAATAGCTAAAATTCACATGCCCAGTTTTGTTTGCTGTCTGGAGGACTGAACACATGTGTAATGAATAAACTGAAAGGGCAACTCATTGTATTTAATAATTTAAAGTCAGTAAGCACAAGGTGCTATAGAAGTATGCTGGCAAATCAAGAAAATTGAGAATAAAACAACTCTGTGTTTGTTTTTAAGAATGAAGGAAAAAAAAGCCCAATTCATTTTGGAATGGTGAAGACAGGGTGCTTAATCCTACACAAGAATTAACACACAAAGGGCTAGAGTCAAGCAACCTTCTCAACACTGTAAGCCTCTACGGGTGCCTCCTTGTATTGTTGCTGCTCCAGAAAAAAACCCTAAACACTCCTCTCCAGCAACAACTCAGGTATGAGGTAAGAAGTTAATGTTTCCTTTATCCTTCTGATGACACTTACCCTGGTGCTTTCCTAAAATTCCCAGCATGAACGGTGTTCTTTAATGTGCTTAGGATCTGAAGATGAAGCTCAGGGTGAGAGAGTAAGTATATGCATGTTCTGATGGGATTATTTCCACTGGTGGCTAACATTTAGAAGTAAGTTGTTACTAAACTAGCAGTCTTGTAATGATTAATTGACATGCATAAGCATCTAGATTTTACATGAGTGCACGTGCTTTTTTTTTCACCTCCATTTTCTTCTGTGTATGAGCATCTTTGTGCACACCCAATCCTGCCTCACTGAATAAAAACCCAACACCCATCCTCTCACTCCATCAGCAACCTGCCAATGGCAGCAAAAGTCTAGGCAAAGTGTGGAAATTTTTAAATACAAAATTCTGCCTGGATAAACAAGTTCAAACTCAGAGGATGGAAGGCAGTCTTCCTTGGCAAAGGTATTAGGACAACCAGTTACATTTTGATATCCAATAAACTAATTTATAGAAACAGAAGAAGCATGAGGGATGGCATTACACTGCTATTTGAAGAATCCCTTAGCAGCAGTTAATACATTCACTTTTTTTTTTTTTTCTTTATATAGAAACCTACCAGATTTAAAAAAAAAAATTAATCAATACACCATCATTAACAACAGCACAATTTATAGCAATATAGAAACAAAATATTTGAAGGAAACTGAATGTTGTACATACTATTACCCTCAAACGCATCATCTACATTTTAG
>JAAGNO010022421.1:222720-274444 GCA_033439905.1 Ceryle rudis
CCTTACATTTTTTTTTTTTTTTTTTAAAAAAGAACACAAAAAAATAAAAAAAAAAAAAAAAAAAAAAAAAGGTGTGAAAAAAAAGAGTGAAAGAGTCACAGCTGGCCACTTTCTTGTAAAATCAAATAGTCTATTGAGGCAAATGTTTAGGCCACTCAAAATAAAAATCTCCTTGCTCTATTTTAGCAATATTGACTTCTTGTTTGCTATTCAAATAGTCTCTAGACGGGCAGTCCTCAAGTTTTTACTCGTTTGTCCCCAGAATAAAAAAAAAAGTGATGCATTTTGTCCACCCCTGAAGTCAAACAGTTCTAAGATGATATTAAATACTATGAGCATTACATGACAAATAGAAAGGAGACATGAAAGGTGAATTCTGTTTCCAGAGTTTGATGCAGAGGATTTTTTGAAAATCCCCATTCTACCATACACTTTTTTGTTAAAAAAGCTTCATTTGGCTTATTGCTGGTTTTTGGATTATTTCACTAGAGAATACCTTGGATACATGGGCACGTCAGACACAAATCAGGAAGAAATCCCCTAAAACACTGCTTGACAACAACCTCCACACCTACTGAGAATTGCTATGGATACGAGTCATTTGTAAACTGATTCATTTTCCTCTTACAAGTATATGACAGATGTTATCTGAAAAAAAGAAGTAAAACCTCTAACACAGTATCTCAACGTGTGAAAATACAAATGGCACTTTGTGTTTGTTTCTGTGCTGCATTGTTGTTCTCTGAGTAAAATTTAATTTTCACCTTATTGTTAACACAATCCCATAAGTTATTGCTGTGTAAAAGTATAGGAACATCCCATCAGTTCTAGTTACAGGCACTTTCAGTTTCTGTTTCATCTTTTAAAATAAAGTTTAGACTATCCTGCTGAAGTGTATGTGCATTTTAAATGCCACAACTATCCTGCTATAATTGATTTTGTTGACATTTTACTGCACCTAGAAGACTAAACTCCCCTGGAATCAGCAGAGAGCAGCTGCCTATTTCAGCTCTGCAACCTTTATTCAAGATGCATGTAATTAGGGAAATGCAAGAAGAAATAAAATCAAATGAGAGTTTGCTGTTACTGTATCTGCAGTTTACCGTAAAATTCCAGAAGGAAAAAGAAACAACAAAAAACAACCAACAACCAAAACCTTTTATATGTTTTTCATTTTGATTAAGTGTTTTTTTCCTTTATTCAGTCAAAGACATTCTGAGAGTTGACTTATTTGACACTGAAGGGCTCAGTATGACTTCACTATATCGCACGCCATCTGCCAAACAGCAAAGAAGTGGCCACTCCATTTTGCAGAGAAAACATGCTTTGACAAAAGAGAACAATTTACTTCTTATGTTTTGTGTTTAAGCTTTGCAAGGCGTTATCTTACCAGTTTTCCTGATGAAAACTAAAGGATATTTTTAAAATGTACTTCATTTAACCTATTTACACCTCATGTAAAATTGCGAACTTGAAAATACTTTTCCACTATCACATATATTACAGAATATTTAAACTGTTACAAGTATAGTAAAATATTTTCAAGGTATTTTTATTTCTAAAGATGCAGTATCCTTATAGTTACATTTTTGTACTAAAACCTGATTTACTGCAGAAACTGATCAGAATTTAAGCCTTTTCAAGGTACCATTGGGCATGACTCTATAAGCATATATTACACAGCAACTGTTACGCTATAGCAAAACTGTGAAAATAATAGCAACCTTTAAATTCCTCTATGCACTTCTCCAGTTCAAAATCACAGGCAAAGGCATAATACAGTAACATGAGCTGGCTTCTTAAGAAGGTAGTTTTTTCTTTTAGAGTGTTTACTTCCAGTTCTTCCTTTTCTGTTTTTTTTTTCTTTTTTTTTTTTTTTTTAAATAAACTTATTACCTGCACATGGGTGGAGGCACATGGAAGTGCTGGCGTTTTTATGCACAAGTGTATGGATGAGCATGAGGGAGTAGGGCAGATTTACTGAACAATCTTAAGACTTTTCTGATGTGGAAGATGCATTTTTATACACCAACCTTTCCCAACCAAAGTTCAAACTGAAAAATACGCAGGATATTAATAGTTAAACTACTCCAATTTTGAGCTACCCACCTTCAATAAAGGAGAAAGAGATCTTTTCCATTAAACAGCATTTATTATCAGAAGATAAATTTATAAATGGCAACTAGAATACATTTTCAATGTGGCTAATGGATAATGAGACTTAGGATCACTGTTATTCCCATTATTAAAGGGGAAAAGGTTGTCCAGCTATTTGTCCATGCTCTGCACTGTGAGTTTATCCCAAACATCAACGTCACTGATGTAATTTTCAACACTGTTAATTTTGTTATGCATTACTCCAGCAAATAATCATATATACAAGTCAGTCTAAATCTATTTAATTAATTGCATAAGCATGATAGAGAATAAGGAATACTGCATCTTCATCTCCAAGTATAAACTGCTGTTGCAATGAGCCAATTTTACAGTGCTGAATAAAACAGGTGCTCAAAAAATAATGACAATTTAAAAAGTTCTGTATCAAAGCTGCTTGCTTGTTATGTTTCCCTATAGTGCTGGCTGCTGAGATTTCCTGACAAATCCATTGAATCCTCCTGAAAACATAGGAAGTCTGACACTTGGTGGCAATTTCCCTTGTAATCTGTGACAGGGTATTACCCATCCTTCACTCACACTTGAAAATGTGAATCTCTTTCTTTCTGAAAGAGTGGAACACTGTACATATGTCTTTCCCAACTGCTCAATTAAGATGGATCTATTGTGTTGTGTCAAGATGATATCTGGTATTTCTGCATGCTACATATGATGAAAGTCTTCATGATGGTTATGCAATGTCATGGACCTGTAGTGGGGTACTAGGATTTTGGAGAAAACTACCCTGGAGCAGTTGCCCTTGGTCTTTGCACAAGCATCAAGGTTTGGCAGGTCTGAATCGCAGACGCTGATGGAAGGACACCCTGAGAATGTGGGGGACATCAGCTCTACATCTAAACACCTCCCTTCCACAAAGTAACTTCTCTTAAAATACTTCTGAAGGGGAAAACAAACCATAAACCAGTTCTTATTTGGGGTCAAAGCCTGCAGGTGCTGGTATGAATAAGAAACTTGTCAAGAACCATACTGGGTACTTGAAATCCAGTGGTGGACTACTGCTGGTTGTGTAAGTTTAGAGGTAACAACAGCACAAAGAGCCCTTACACATGTGCCAGAAAGGTTGAGGATGTACTTATTGCCTGCAAAATAAGAAAATTCAGTGTACACGCCTTTACTTTTTGGCTTCGTTATGCTACCACTGACACGCTCTGTGTGCACAAATGCTGCTTTAATCCTTGATCATTTTGCAGTTCCTTGAATATAAACCAGATCCTCTTTCTGTTGCAGTGTTTCCAATGAATAAAGTAATGGGAAACCAGATGAAAGACCAGGGAGTCATACGGACCGATCTTGGCCTCAGAGATGAGCCTTTCCAGGGTCTGTGTTATGCATGCTTCTCCTCGGGGCATATGAGAGCTGAATGATGACATTTAAGACCCCTAAATTTCTCTTGGAGAAATTTTTTGCTCTTCACTGACAACAAGGTAAGCCTAACGAGGACACTCATCTCTCCCAGTTATACCCTGCCTTTGTGAGTAACATCAGAGATGATCTCTCACTACTCCTCTCGTACGCTAACAAAACAGCCTTAAGAGTTTCTGGTCAAATAAACTTAATTTTCTGTGGGAGCAAAAAAAAATCACAGATTCTGAAAAGAATTCAGTATGCCATTGATTCTTCAACTGAATTACTGCTATTCAAATAACTAGCCAGTAAAATGTTCATGGGCAGGAAAATAATTTTATCAATTGACTTCTACCTGACCTGACTTCTTTCCCTTAAACGCTGAGAATGACAGATCCACTTAAGGGGATGATACTGAAGTACATAAAAGACAGACCTCAGAGGTAATCCATGAACCATCTCACACTCAACACTGACAACCATTATTATTATTTTTTTAAACCAACAGTGTCATGTTGCTGGTAGAGACCCAGTTCTGCTGCCCTGCAGTGATTCATGGCTGATCCAGAAGCCCTGATCCGTCGCAGCCTTTTCACGCTGTGCACGGACACTTAGTGCTTCTGTTTCATTTCTGATTTGGAACCAGATACTAAAATCTTGCTGGATTTGGTGGAAGTTGATTACCAACACTGTCACAGGGACTTGAGAGGAGCATTCTTCCCACAATGGCTGCAAATAATTGGTTTTGGAGTTCTCTGCTGACCACTTGGCAGAGGGGAAACTGAGCTTTAACAGTATTTAAATTCTTCTTTCAGAGAGTTGATAAACTATCCAGTACTAGGGAATATAAATTAAAGACAATCAAACTCTGGGGCTTGTGAATACTGTTATGAAGTATTATCCCAGTCATATTAATCCTCAGTTAACTCTCAGTATCTGAATGGGTATTCAGATCTGTGCTGTTTTTTCTTAAAGATGACCTTGATTTCAGAACACTCTCCCCCAACATTACTAGGGTTACTTCAGGAATCAGAAATTAATTCAGACTGGTCAAATATCTAAAAATTAACAAGTGGCATCACAAGTTTATCTGTGCAATTTATGGAGCCAAATATTCATAATTAAATGCATTGCAAAAGACTTTTATGTATATGTCTTTCATCTCTAAGCTATAAAAATCTCAACACTTAAAAAATCTTGCCAAGCCTCCTCTTTGTCAAATTCAGCTGAGTAGGCAGATCTTTGTGAGGAAAGAAAACAGAAAAACACTATTCCATTTGCTTGAACAACTGATGACTAAGAGTTTCTCCCTTTCCTGCATAAAACAATTAATACAAATTGGTTCACAATTATAGGGCTGTATGGGAATGATCAAGAATTTCCTTTTATTTAACCTGAAAAGGCTTGGATTGTAATTCCTAGCAGAGGCAGCCACTGGTACCCATATAAAGGACCATTTATATCATACTAGACAGCCGGCAAAATCTTGTTATTCCCTAACTCCGAGGGAGAAACCTAATGTTTTGCAGAGCACCACTGCAGAAGCCTTTCTCCTTCCTACTTACAGTTCATCCACTGACTCCTCAACAATCAGCTCTTTCCTTTATCCTTCTTGCTTTCCAGACACAAGTATTATGTTGAAAGAAATGAAAGTACTTAATTGTGGTACTTAGCAGGTCAGTGAAACCTGCTAATCAGAAAGATTAACTTAAATGATCTTACGTGCTGTTTCTGCATACCTCTCCTTCTGTTGGTGTGGAGTAAATTATTGTCTTGAGAGCCATATTACTCATTATTGCTTTTTCTCTGCAAGAGATGCAGCCGTTTCTTCTCTGTTTTGTTGGTACATTCAATTCTATTTCATGAATGGCTACACCACTAATCTTGGTACAGCGAGTGTAACATCTGACTATTTCCTTGTGTTCAAATAATGGTCGTGGGGAAGAAGATACCTGTATGAAAGAAAACTGCACATTGAGGATGAGTTGGTAGTTTTTAGATGGGCTCTTTCTATACAAATCAGAAAATGGTTCTAATGGTAAAACAGATACTTAATATTGTACATTCAGCAGAGATGCTGATGCCCCTTGTTTATTACACAGACTTTAACAACAACAAAAGAAAAGGAAAAAAAAAAAAAAAGACGACAAAAGAAAAAGGTTAAGTGGCTGATATCCTCTAGGAAATAATGACAAATTGCGGTACGATATTAAAACACCACCATCCTTATTGCAAAAGTCTGCTCAAGTGACCCTTCAGCTCTGACAGTGGGACCTCTCCAGCAGAATCTTCTTGCCTACTCACACGCAGCTTGTCTGTAGAACAGCTCAGCCATAATGCTGACGCTGGCCAGGTGGTATTCAAAACAGGGGAAAAGATGGGATAATAAAGGTCTAGCGGTCTTGCTCTCATCATCATCAACATAATCATCATAATAATCATCATCATCAATTTGTGGTATCTAATCCTCCAATCAGCACTGATTTTTCAGGAACAAAATGTCCGACATGTCAGCTGAGAAAACATACAAGCCATAAACATTTTTTTTGTCAAAGGACGCAGCATGTAAAATAATGCCCATTCCTGTAGCATTTCGGCTGCTATTTCCCAGGTGATTGTGATGACACTTTCAGGGGGTAGCCATGCTAAGGGGCAGGCAGGGTTAAATTCAGATGGCGAGGAGAAGAGTGGCACTTCTTTTCCTGCTTTTTTAAATTATTTTATTTTTATTTTTTAATATCTGTTATTATTTTTTGTTATGGATGTCAGGGAAAGCCCTGCCTGTTAACACTGTAGAGGGGGATTCAGCCCTGCTGAATTCACTCCGGGTAGTTAAGAGACCCAGCTCTTAAACTTGGCTGGAACAGGTAGCGTTTCTCAAACCAGCATGTGCCTGCGGCGGTGGAGCGCCAAGTGGTCTGAGCGGGAAAAGCTGCGGTCACAGTCTGCACACTTGAATGGCTTCACTCCCGTGTGCTTGCGGTAATGCCTCGTCAGTTCGTCGGAGCGAGCGAACTTCCAGGTGCAGCCTTCCCAGGTACATTTGTAGGGTTTTTCTCCTGGGAGAGATAAATGAAAGAGGGGAGGGGGGGAGGAAAAAAAAAAAAAAAAAAAAACAACAGATGGTGACTTTCCCCTTGATGATCTTAATCCCCCCAAACCCCTCTGCACCCTTCCCATGAACACCCACTGCCTAGGGGTTGCTTTAGGCCAAATTACACAATTATGAGGTACCAAATCTGCTGAATATAAGGAAAGGGGCTTGCGATTTATCATTCCTGTGGCATTCACATGACTAAGAAAATCAACAGGATTAAGGCAATAATATAGATCCTACCTTGCAGGGGTGATGCAGGGATTAACATCAGGACAAAGGGCTGTGTAATTATTCTTGTGATTACCATACAAGTTTGCTACCCTCATCTTGTCAGGATACACTTTCTCCCAAAATGTCCAGATTACCCGGTATTTCAGCAATTTATCACAGGCTGCCACAGATTTCCAATTATTTTACTTAAGTTTACAAAGGTTTCTAATTATTTGTGTAAACAACACTGCAGGACATTTCTTAGCAAGCTGGTAAAAAAGAATGATAGCTTCCCAATTAAACATAAAACTTCAACCTGCAGAATGTTCTCTTTATTTATTGCACTTAATTAATTAAAATTCATTTTGCACGTAAGATGCTACCAGGAATGTTGAATGGTGTACAATTTTTAAATGTACTCAGCCTTGGGACTTGTATGACATGGTTGATAAATACCCATTTATCTGATTTATCTCATTTTCAATGAGATCAGACTTGGGCTAAGTGTAGATTTCTGGAAATTCCTACCTTCTGCTTTATATTTTAAGGTAAGCTTGATGCATGACCTGTGTTCTGTGTCATATCATGTCAGAAGAGGGGATTAATACAGCAAAAGTGCATTTTGTGCTTTCACAGAGCAAACTGTTACAAAATCCTATTTTTGCCATGTTTGTGGGCTATACTTAATTGTAATTTCTATCACCAGCCCACAATGTCTACATGGTAAATGCTCTTGGCAGTTACCTTGTTCCCATAGTCAAGCATGCACCAAAACTGAGGAAGGGAAACTGTGTGAGGTCCATATGCATCTTCCTGTGGTGTGCTAAAAATGATTTTTTACCTCCCCTTCTAAAACTAGCTAATCACCACTAGGACAACCAAAAAGCATCTCTGCAACAACCATGTCCTTCACCAGGCACAACAATTCCTCAGTTACTTCTTATCTCATGTGAATCATGAGCAGCTTGCAGGAAACTATTTCAATTGCATGAACCAGTGATGCAACACTTGCTTTGTCATAGGCAGCAGCTCCCTCCACGTGTCTCTTCGAAAGTCAGTAAATGCTTTGCTGAGAGCCTTTAGTTTCAAAAGAAAATTCCCAAGTAAGAATATCATCACAAAGTTCACACAGCCCTGGAAAGTCCACCTGAAATGGCCATGGGTACCCCTGTAAGAAAATTGGATGCTGTACAGGCCTATCAGCAGGGTTGTCAGCAAGATTTGTGCTCCTTGGGTTGGAGCCTTCTGTGCACCATCTGGGCTGTGCATCAGTTTTGATGTCTGATGGGGGTGGGAAACAGTTGCTGTGAGAAACCAGAAGTCCAGGCTCTGAGGTGACCACAGCCCATAGCTGCACCAGCAGCAACTTAGCCTAGATAATTTTGTAGTCCTCAGCCAAGCACAAAGCACCAAATAGTGTTCATTGCCCCTGGGTGGCCACAGCACTTGGTTGTCTGGAATCTGGCAGCTGCTGTGAGCTGGACGAGCATGAGCTACAGGGCAGATGGAGGGCTGCATGCTCTTGCCAATGACATAGTGCTACAAAATGTGCTCAGATTCGCCACTGGACTGTCTTACATATATCCTTGCTACAAACAGTTGTTGCAGAGTAATGTACAAATATAGCTGTACTCCTATCCAACTTGGCAGGTCTATCCTAATGGTCTCATCACACACCATCAACAGTTTCCAAGTGGAGAATTTGCCTTGTCCATCCTCAAAGTACTTTTAAATTCTCTTTTTTGTTTAGAATCTGGATACTGTACTGATTGGTTTCTTTGATCACAGAAATTTCCGGAGCAAAAGAGTGGGGATTTTTCTTGAACTTCAGATTCTTATTTTGAAAATCAAAAATTCTAAGTCTCTCCTACCATAAGATCCTTCCCCTGCAATAGCCTCTTTGGTACACAAAGTCCCAGATCTTCTTTCCCTTAGTAGAAGACAAATGAAAAAAAGGATGCAGGAAAAAAGATGGCTGGCAAAAGAGAAATACCAGAAATAGTTTGTTTGTCCATTAAAACAGTATCACTTTGGGTATTAAACGAAGGTCAGCTGATGGAAGGACATGAGTGCAGATCCTTCAGCTGGAGTATCCAGGTGTTGCTTCCAACCTACCCCCTCAGTGAGTCCTGTTTACCCAGCCCCTATAGAGCTATGAGAAAGAGACAGGACTAACCACATTCCTCTCAAGCTATTTACACCACTGAAGGAAAATGACTCTTCAAGCTCAACCTAAGAAGACCTTAAATTATTTTTAATTGATATATGCATATAGCATAAGGAGGAGAAAAACCTGGCAAAGTAGCATAACTCTGAAGACATTCACTCATGTGCACCTTAAAAAAGCCACTGTAAATAAAATTGTGAAAGATCGTTTTTCAGCATGATTAATCAACATTTTACACAAACCTAACTTTTAGGGGAAGAATAACAATAATACTTTTCTGTTAAACACCTACATTACCTGTGTATGGGCAGGTGAGAGAAAAAATAAAGTTCTTCACACGCAATACTATACTAACTCTTAACCTTTCGTTTGGTAACATCGCAGACATGAAGACTGACCACTGAGTTTGTAAAAAAACAGAAAATCCCGGAGTTCAAAGGATGGAGAAAGGACCGTCAGGAGCAGACTTTCTAGAGGATGAGAAGCTGGTGTCAAGTAGCACAGACAAGCTTCAGCTGATGAGCTTGAGCACTCATAGCTGAAATTCTCAGTACAATCAACAGAGAGAAGCTGGACTTCAGCAGGACAACCCAGAAAGTAGTGAAAAGGTGGACAAAGCTAGTTTGTTAATGCTAAGAAACAAGCCCCAGTGCTTCCACCTGTGTGTGTGTGTATGTATGCATGGAAGTATGTATGTATCTATCTATCTATCAATTGATCAATCAATCTCCATTTCAAGACTGGATTGAAGTGAAGTCAAATACTCAACCATTTTGGCTCAGAAACTTCTGTCTCTGTGCGAGCACTTCAGCTTAAGTGTGGGCACTTTGAACTCTTGGGTTCAAAGCGTGGGGATATTTTGGCTCCTTCAGTGGCTCAGCAGCCACTGAAGCAAGGGTGCAAAGTTACTGTCATGCACCCAAACACTCAAATTGTCATTCAGCTCTAAGGAGCAAGAGCAGGTGGTGTGGGTCTTACCCAGGGTAGTGGAAACAGGGTTATAAAGAAGACAAAACAGTGAACAGTTTTTGGCAAATGGTAGTAAAGTGAGCTGCAAAAAGAGACTAAGAACCTGCAGCAATTAACACGAGGAGAAGAAGAAAACTGGAAAAAGAAAAACCCTTTTAGTTCAGTCTTCTGAATCTCTAAAGTTTTAGACTTAAAGAAGCTACACAATTTAAAGTAAGTGCCTGAAGCTGTGAACATTTTAATGAGAGCTGACCTTCTATTTTTGCATCTGTTTTTGAGAGCTCTGCTGTTTTGACCTGAAACCTGACAAAAAAAATTCCCCAAATACAATTTAAATGTATTCTGATGCTATTCTGCAGCCTTGTCCTGCAATACATGGATAGTGAACAGTATGCCACAAAAGGCATTTATTTGCATGGATCATGTGGGACCCTGGAGCATGAAAACCTTCTAGACAGCTCCCTGTAGAAAGTATTTCCTATTGTTTTGGGAAGCTAATGATGAAGTTTTAAGGTATGACTCAATGCCCCGAATAGAAGCAGTCATTTTTTTAATCTTCTATTAACAAAACGTCTAAGAGGCCTCCAAAACATTGCCTTTTGTTGCTCAGATGCCACAATACAAATTAGTTTAATTATTTTTACCATATTATTTTTCCTACCCTACCATGACTCCTCTCACATAAGCACTTAAAAATAGTTACCCATTAAATGTCCATAAACTTAAGCAAATAATGAATTAGTAATGCTGAATAATGACACTGTTCAGCCATTCCTTCCAAAATTTCCCTCCCTACCCACACCTCAACATCTGTCTTCCCATATTTTTATTCATGTACTCTAACATCTGGGGGATCATTCATCCAAGGAAAGAACTCTCTCAAACTTTTATTTTACAACCTGATGACATTCACATAATCCTTAAAAAAACCCAGCCCTATGTAGGTATCAGCAGGAGACCATGTCATGTAACAGAGGAAGGGACCAGGGGCTGTTCTACCTTGGGCAGAATTTCCCACATGGTATGTTCCTCAGCAGTTATCCTTTGCCCATCAGCTAGCTGGTATCCATGTATCTGATGTCAGATGTTTCAAAGACAGGCACCACAAAACCACCATGTAAATAATTATGAGTTACTCTGCCAGTTGGGAAACTGCTCTGGAGCTTCATGAAACAGAGCTCATGTTCCCTAGGCAAGGAATTTTATTTACTGCAACTGCAAATTCCCCATGTACTCCCTGCTCACTTGCAGTTCCTTTCATTTGTGTATTGCCTAAGCTTCATTCAATTCATCAGTTCAGCAGGTTCTTGGCAGTCATGTCATCAAGTAACGATGAGCTAACGCCATCTACTACCAGGACAGGAAAACACCCCAGTGATCAAGTTCTAAACTAATTTCCAAGTTCTATACTGATTTTGTTCTCTGGTATAAACTCACCTCTCTCCCTGGTATTATAGGCGAGTGCCATGTCCCTTTATATTTGTGACCTCTTCAGACATTCCCATCTATCCCATTTTTCTTCACATGGAATTGTCACTGTGATGCTAAGTTATTACATCACCTCTCTGTAGCACCTTCCTGGATTGGCACTCAGCATTTTGAAATACTAACACTTTTATTCCAAGTAAGAGTCAACTAGCAAATAAACATACAGGACTATTCTGCAGTACAGGCTTAGGCATCTAGTCAGATTTTTCTGTGTTTAAGCTTTCAGCACCCTGTGAAAGAACCACATGATGGAATTCCACTTTTGAGAAGGACAAAGTTAGACAAGCACTTGGAAATGAAACTTGGTTTATGGGTTTGTGTAGTGTTTCCAGACTGGGAGAGCGGAAGCGTAGGGGAGATGCCATCCCTCACTCCACTGACAAAATACAAGGGGTTTGAGTCAAACTTGAACAGTTTAACAGGTGGCACCTGCCCAGCCCTGCTATCTGCAGCCACATCTTTATACGTTGAATTTCTACTGCCATTACTCTCGAAGGTGCATTCCCCCCACAAGAAACAGTGAGGTCCTAAGGATTTAGCCTGTAAGAAGCCGAAAGAAAATGAATAATCCAGCAAGCATGCATCTGCCAAATGTTTGACGATGTTAAATTTTCTAGTCAAAATCAACAGCATTGCAGGATTGAGGGCATCTGGTGATTCCTGGTTTGGTTTCTGCTACAGGATATTATGCAATATATATAAGGTGTAGTATCTATGTCAGCTGGTTTCAGCTCCCACGTAAACATCAGAAATGTTCTGAAACACATGGGATAATCACACTGCACCCATACTGATATGACTCTGGAAGAGGAAATCATAAATTAAACCCCACAAATGATAGCTAGCTAATTAGATTGTGCATTTCTACCAAAAATAATCCATTTCAGGCAGAAGAGAATATTTTTACAGCAAAAACACTACCTGATAATAAGCATTCTCAGCATCTCCCAGAGGAAGAGGGCAGCTTAGCTTTTAGACACAGGGGAAATGGAAGAAAGACAATACATTTGCTGTGATACTTTTATTAGTATAATTTCTTAATGAAAAAACATCAAAGCACTTATAAAGCACTTTCCAACTCCAAAGTGCTTTATAAAGCTTTTTAAAAAATGTAATTCTTCATAAAAGTCAGTCTTTGTAATAGCCCTGTGTAACAAGTATTGTGTCCAATCTGTAGGTAGGAAAACCAACACAGCAAGTGTCAGCTACCTTCCCAAAATGGCCAAGAAATTGAACATCAACACTATGACTCAGAGATTAGAAACAACTTACTTTCTGTAATGAAACTGCTAGATGTCAAGTTTCATCCCTTTAAAAGTCTACAATATTTTCAATCACTTTGATGTAAAAATTCAATTATTTAGATGTCTCTCTAAAGGTCATTTGGGATCTGTTTCTAAGTTACTGACTCACTCTCTCTCTTTGGTGAACATGGTGAACTTGACTCTTGTGTTTCAGTATTGTCAAAATATGCAAATAAAATATCTGTCTGGGAAGAGATTAAAGTTTTGTATCAATTGAGAAAGCCTGGGAAAACAATTTATATGAACAAAACAGGAACGTACTGTGCTGCTTGTGACATGTCTTGAAATTCAGGTTTTTGTCTGACTTAGGCAAAGCATGGGGACATGGTTTCTTCATGTGAAAACTGGGAGCAAAACAATTTCTTCAATTAAAAACTACAGTGACCACCTCCACTCTAAAAGAGACAGTTTTGGTAACTCTTGAACTGATTATTTACAAGCTCCACTTCTGATAATTCAGGCCTGAGTCCTTTTCCCACATCACAACATACAACTATCCTTTCTTTTCTGCACTGCTAAGCTTGGGTCCCGTTTGCCAACCTGGCCCTTCATCCCACTCCCTCTGCAAGTTCACCTCTTTTCTTCTCCTGCTATTGTCCCACATGCCCCTCTAGTTTGTGCTGCCTCAGTTTGCCACTATTTTAATATAAATCCCAGCAAAAAAAGCCTTTGGGACCAGACTCACAAAATTAAATTCTCTGTAATTTAAGGAGGCAAATCTACTCCACTGGTCTCAGCCCTGTCCTGTCACCACACTTGCAGGAGAGAAACAAAGAGGGAGAATCAAGAAACTGCTCTTGCACATTTAATATTTCGGGTCCTGCAAAGGGACTTTGTTTCACAAAGGGACATACCTAGTACCATGTGAGATACAAACGAATTAATGCTCTGGAACAAGGGTGAGTTACATACACTGCCAAGGCCATTCCTGATGTAAAATGATAAAGTTTAATTCCTGCAAAAACAACCAAAAATATTCTTTTAAATGTGAAAGGCCTCTTCCTGTGCACCTGAATCCAGGAGCCAGACCAAATCCCAACAGCAGATGCCAAATAGCATTTTATTACCCTTCCTGATAATTTTTTTCTGCATGATATGGTGCATGTGTATATATACATGGTAAATATATTAAGTACATGCTAAGTGTGCATACATACACCTGACATATATATATTTTTTTTATATATATGCAGCCAAAGATGGCATGAAGTTTCCTCCTTCCCTCCAGCCACAGCAAATATATGGGACTATCAATTTTCCAGTGCTGTGGGGAAGGCTGAGTTTCCTCCTTTTACATCAGTCTTCACTCACAGAG
The DNA here is from genome assembly GCA_033439905.1 of Ceryle rudis. Lineage (NCBI taxonomy): Eukaryota > Metazoa > Chordata > Aves > Coraciiformes > Cerylidae > Ceryle > Ceryle rudis. Next base: position 236,790 of record JAAGNO010022421.1, read on the forward strand.
GTATTTGGGAAAGGTGGTGCAACAGATCCATACTTCCATCAGCAACCACTTTCAAGGAGGGTGCCAGCAGACCTGTGCACTAACTCTCTTTAACTGGGGTGCTGCAGGCCTAGGCTTTAGTCTGGCCTCCTCAAATAGAACACGTTTCCTTCACTGTGGTCCATAAGTGCAAGGGACACCCCAAACAAGTGACACTTCCCTTTCCACCTGCCTACAATTCTGCTACCATCACTCCTTCTGGATGCTCCAGGGATTGCTCCACCATCTTCATCTAGAGCAATACTGATGTTTCTCATTGTGAAAGTTAGATCTTCCACCACCTCTAAAAACCAAAACAACAAATAACCCCCTGAATAAATAAACAAATAAAAAACAACAAAAAGGTTCCAAGGGATGAGCTTTGTCTCAGTTTTGCCAAACTGATGAGTTTATGTTTGCACTGTGCTAGAAGTCAGGCTCAAGCAGAGGCTGGGATCGTGATGTGCTGGGATGTCTACAGAAACACAGCATTAAAAAACCCACCTCCCGTTTAAGTAAATGAGGTGTGAATGGAGTTACACTTCCCAAATGAAGAGATACTAATCTTTATCACCCTAAAAAGCAGAATATATATATGATAGTAAAGAAAAATATTAACTGACAAAATCACACATGACAAGGGAAAAGATCATTAACATGACCATCACTTTCACATCTTGTGTGGAGAAAACACTCAAGTGCAGAAAATAACCCCTTGTCCTACAGAGGTGTCACCTGATCTTTTACCTTTACCACAAACCAGAAGGGTTTTTTTAAATTTCCCCAGCTTTCTACCTACTTACTTGCAAGAAGTGAAGACTGAAAACACTAGCTTTCAGGCGCTACCTCTTGTTTCCTTTCAGATGGAAAAAAGAAAGCAGACAAAAAGAAAACCTGAATAAAACATTAAAACAAAGACTTTTGCAAAGCTTACTTGCAGTTTTGAGCCTGCTCCACTCTCAAAGACTTCCTTCCAATCAAAGGCTGCCCTGCAAAGGACAGGGTGGGCATGAGCAACTCCAGATGTACTTCCTAAAAGACATGGGGTATCACCAGTAGTGGGCATTTTAGCAGCAAGCTGCTATCCTGTTCCCTCTGTCAGGGATTGAGTGGGCTGCAAGAGTTAACGTCCTGTAAAACCCTGTACTGTGTATTTACTCCTCCAGGTCTGGGTGCAACATCTGGGAAAGCATTTTGGAGGGAACGGGAGGAGAGAGGTCTTTCTCGCCTTCATGCCACTGCAGGACTACACATGGTAGACCACAATCATGCTTTGAGACCTTAGATGAACTACAGATCTTTGGAAGTAGAATATTAAGTACTAAATGGTTTGCTTAGAGAAAATTTGATTCTGCATAATGAAATTATCACTATTCCCTTGTGCCACACACAGACAAAACACATATGCACCCCATATTTACAAAGTCAAGGGGCACTGCTGCAAATATTTTTCATAACCTAGAGACTGAAAGCAATCACAGATGCAATTAGATTCGCTTTCCCATCAAAGTGCCTTGGAATAACTGCATGGGCACTCTTCCATATCGGCACAACATCAGACCTACAATACAGAGGAATGACTCCCTTTGTGCAAGGTGAATTCAGAGCTTGCAAAATGCGCCAGAAATGAAATCATTTAACTTTCCACAGACCAGCTACTGGAAGAGAACTGAATGTACAAGCTCCTTGTGGTATGGACAACTGCCTGTAAGTAGCTGGACTCAGACAATTATCTCACTACATCCAGAGGTTCCCGTTTCTGAACATCAAGGCTGTGGTGGCACTGGTGAGCATGCCTCTATATACTGGTACATACTGCACCAGCAGCCGTATGCTTGTAAATATATTTCTATCCTGAAATGTGAGCCTTGTCACATATATGGGAATAGGCTGAGACTTCAGCTGAGGCTTCAGCAGCCCCATTTGTTAAATAATCTGTTTATCTTCTAAACAGAAACTGCAAGAAGAAAGGGCAAAAAAGCTGAAAGTGAAAACTTCCATGAATTATACTGTTTTCCACATTGGAAAGCTCTACTGTTTATTGAAACTGGCAGTAAATTTTAAACACTACATGAAAGTATTTCTTAAAAAATAAAAGCATCACCCAATACAAATAGAACCTCCTATTTTACTTAAAGCAAATTAATTTTTAAATTGGTTTGTTTACTTAAATTCCTAGTTTCTGGAACAGCATGTGAACTTGCTGCTGCAGCTTTTTTTACCCCACAGATTTAGGTGGAGGAGGGAGAGCTCTGGGATAAGGGACTAGGGAGCACATAGGAGAGGAAGAAGAAAAGCTGGACTTTTGAAGAGTGAGTCTGGAGGGTAGGTGACAAAGAGGTGTTAATTTTAAAGCAGGCCAAAACTCTCTACAGTTCAAGACAAACCCAGAAGGATTATTTAAAAAAATGTTGCTTCCTTCCAATATTTACCTAAAGAAGGGATTACAAACCTGTAAATATCTCCCTGGAACTTATAGCTAGCAAAAGGCATTAAACAGACCTTAAGAAAACAGGTAATGAATGGAGTTTTAAAACCTACAGTGCAAAAATAACCTTTTTGGTGCCTCTGACTTCTTAAGTCCGCTCTGAAATCGCTCAAAGGAAAATGTGAACAAAGACTAACGACAGGGGCCCTTTCACATTAAAATAATATATGGAGCAACAGTGAGTGAGAGGAATGCAATGTTTGAAAAAGCACAGACTAAATAAAACACCCATGTACTCACTAGCCCTCTCTCTTCTAGGGTGGTGTTTCAACCCAGCTATAAAGGACCATCTCAGGGAGGAAATGCTGTCATTTTCTCAGGTACAAAACCATAATTCTGAGATCTTTACTCTCTCCATGTAACACCACTGAAGACCCCCTGACACTGATAAATAGGCTTTGTTATGTTTGTGGCAAAGGTATTTGCTCTCATCTCTCAGGAATGATACAGGCATTGATCAAGCACAAAGGACCAAACAGTAAAAAATTCATTTGGCCTGGGGGCTATATTCAGCCTGCCTCTGGTAGTTCTCAACTAAGCAGCCCTATCTTCTGAAGCAGCAGTGGCACTGGGAAGAGTGATTCTCATTCCTGGTGGTGTGGTGGAGGCTCACAGATTAAAAGCTGCAATTGCAGCCCAGCATCTGAGCCCCACAGAAGGTGCTCTGGTTACAGCCCTTGCCCTCCTCCACCCCTTCGAGGCAGGAAAAAAGCCCAGCAATGGGGCTATATGATGCCCTACAGTCATGGTATAAATCCATTCCCACTTCACACAAACTGGAAAGTCACAGGCTTTAGCTGCTATTGACACTAGAAAGCCAGTCTGCCACATTCCTCCATAAATCTGCAGTAAGGTTGCACAGAAATAGAGAATGCTGATTACTCCTAGAATAAAAGAAAAGCCTACAAAAGTGAGAGATAGGGAGCAATCTCTTCTGTATCCGATGTTGTCAAATTATGTCCCACATAACGTTAAAGTAGGCACCTTTCTTTATTGACTTCTTCAGGATGATTTACACAATGTTTTAAACATCTTGGGCTTCTCCATATGGTAAGGGGGTAGCCACAATGAGCTAGAACAGAAGTTAGCTGTGAGCAACATTAGATGTGAAATCCAAGAGAAATCAAATTTCCCTTTAAATGATTATGTAGTTGGTTAGATTTCTCAGGTCATGTCATGCTAGGCACCACTTGGGGACACATTCACACCACCCTGTGTACTCTGCATACTTAGAAAAAAAGGGAAGAGCTTTAAATCTCCTCCACATGTACCAGCCATTATACATGTTTCAAGTTTCTGTGTTCTTTACCAGGGCCCCCAACAGACAGCATAATTTGCCTCTTCAATTTACATAATGTGCCTCAAATTTACATGCTCTCCCTATTTAAGAGGAGACAGATGATGTCTATGAAAACTGGATCATGACATGCAAATGGGATTCAGGTTAAAACAGAATATTGCATGCTAGGATTTGCAGACTAAGTAGCCTGTGGATGAAAAGTGAAAGTAGCTTTTAGACATGCGGTCAGCTAGTGGGTCAGTTTGTCTATGACCAGGTGCACCACCACAAGTGTGCCCTGGGACATTGCCCACAGTCAGCAGCCACTGCCCCACAGTGACTCTGCTGGCAGTCAGAACCTGCCATCTTTTGATAATCATGCTTTTCATTCTTTAATCTATTAACAAGGCAACTGAAATCAGTATGAATAAAAAAGGGTTTGGACATTTTTCATATGATCACTGTCATCTATCCAAAAAAGTGTTTTCACTTTCTAATGCCTCCTTTGCACTGTTACAGCAACCAGCCCATAAGTGTCCTGGATGTTTGTTCTTGTTTTCCCTCTTCTCTCTCCCTAAAACAGACTCCCCTGTCCTCTCATCTTTCCATACACACACTATATCCATAACTATTATGTTGGTTGGAGCTATAATAAAGTGAATTATTTCACCAGAGACTTTACTGCCTTGCATTTGACCAGATAAATGGTGTGACCATAAGGCTCTGTGCTGCTGCCTTCACCATATCTAACTTACGAACCTTTTTTCATTATAGTAACAGATGATTGAAAAATAATGACAAGTCAACTGAAATTTTAAAGGGAAATTGCAAACATCTTTGACTACTTTGCAGCTCTCCATTGACATTTCAGAAACACCCGGCCACCTAGAGAGGAGGTCAAGATGTCCTCAATTTTACGATGTGAAAATAACTGCCCGCTTTTTGCCAAAAGTATGAATTTGATGCATTTCACAGACCTCTGATTTCCAGTTCCGCCAACTTCACAGATAGTTATTAAAGTCTCATTTTTATAACCCATATCAGCTTCTCAACAGAAGGCATGATTTGACTCATTGATTTACACAAAACGTATCAGATTTTCATCAACTTTCTTCAGAGGGAATGGAGTCTGTACATTTTTCACAAACCAGGGATAGTAGAAAAGGAAACAGCAATTCATTAAGATAAATTTAAGTATTTTTAGAATGAAATTTTGATGGGGTGGGAACCACAGTGGAAGGAACCAGTATTACTCAGTCTGCAATGCTCAGCTGTCCTACTGGAAGTGTCAACGGCAACTTTAGTACCACTTAAAATTTTGGGCTTGAAATAGCCATCACATGTCATAAAACAATGCTATGGTTGTTTCCCTCTCCATCTTCAAAGTAAAAGGAGGTGAAGCCCCACCAAGCTGCACAGGCACAGACCTCAAGAGGAACAGCAGATACAGCTATCACCAGTCCTGGGGCTGACACCAGCACCTATGCCAAGCCCAACACAGACATATGCAGTCCAGGAATGCAACCTAGGGCTGCTGTTTTTCTCATTTTCAGAGATTACTCATTTGTAGAGTCACACATTAGTAATTTTCTTTAAGTTCACTGAAGCAGAAACTAATTCAACACAACTCCGGCGAGCCAATTTCTCACAGTTTCTCCTCGCGGAAAGAGTTGATAAACCTGAGCTTCAAGATTGCCTGCAAGCCCCAAAGGCTCTCCCTCACACCCGATACCTCATGATAGCTTTATCTGACAATTTGGCAAGTCAACAAGAAGAAGCTGATACTAGAAAGAGAAATTTAATATCAGTGCTCGTGATTTATAAAATGCTCCATGTCAGGTTTCACATACAGTTTTTCTGCAAGAGAGACAATACCTAATTCAAGCTCGCCCCCCAGTGGACTCCATGTCCACACCAGTACACTAAATTTTGAGAACAATTGTGAGAAGTACGAGGAGCTAGAAGACAACATACTTAAAAAGCTAGGAGTTGCTCGAAGAGAATTAAGTGCAACTGTTACTGTCTAGAATATTTTGTTTCTGTTTTTAACTAAGCTTAAAAGAAGCATATCTTCCAACCAACAAACTTGTTCTTGTCAAAATACCACATCGCTTTTCCTCCTGTATCCGAACGACTGTGGAAGTTTTAGTGCCTATGTATATACTGTAAATGAAAAAAACAAAGAAAGAAGTTCTCAAACACAACCTGCTTAGGTAAACAACTGTCAGCAAGATCAGCCTGACCAGGAAAAAAAAGAAAAAAAAAAAGTCTAGATTATGCAACACTGAGTTTCTATGATCTTTTCTCAGAGTTTCCTACTGAAACTTGCTCACCCTTGTGTGCATAGCTGTCATACTTCATTTATACTTATCCAAAACTGCACTAATTACTGTGGGTCATACGTGAATAATTAACCTTTTGCCTGAAGCAAGAGTAAAGGCCAAGATAAAAAATACAAGGTGATAATAACACATAGAGTACACTCAAGGCCAACAATACATGTAAGTCTGAATATGCCAATTCTTACCAAGACCTGAGAAGTGTTCAGCAAAACACGTTTAATTTTAAGAGCATGATACAGATTTTCACACTGGATCCACTGGTTGGATTCAGCGCTCACCTTCTCTCTGGACTACACTTCTTACATTGCAGCAAGCATGAACAAATTACAATACAAAGCAGTTAACAGCTGATCTTTTAATGAAGGTTTTTGATTTCTTTTCTCCCTGAAGGAATAAACCAACATGACTGAAAAATATTTCAAGCATCTGCCTTTTAGAGAAGGGAATCATTTCAGCCAGCTGAGAGCCCAGTAGGTATCTGGGCTTCCACTGTACTCAGCAGTAAAAGAGAAGCACCTTCCTAAGCCAATCCCTGGGTCTACCTGAAGAGGGAATAATGTGCCCCAGAGGTGCCAATCCCTCTTCTCTGACTACCCAGAGATCCCAGACAGATAGCATAGCCTAGACACCCATCTGCCAGGGAACCAAGGCTGGGGAGATGGATCCTACCATTACAGCAAGTACAGAAACTCCCTTCATGCTGCTGGAGAGTTAGAGCTGCAAAAGCTGTAATTACCAACACCGTTTCAAGCCTTCAAGCCTTAGTTTTGAGCACCCTAAGTGCACAGCTTGAGATTCAGCGGTGCAGACTATCTAACACTGATTTGGGTTACCCACAAGTGCTGGTCTGCCATGAGATCACTAACGAATTACAGACACATGACAAATGTGATTCTCAGTGTTTTAAAACATCATGGCAGAGAAAAGCCACCTGCATTTCTGGGCTAACTTGGGTGTGACATTACTGAGGTTGTTCACATCTAGTTTTCTAACTCAGCTCCTTACATGATGCCTGCTTATACCTGTGGGCTGGTCGCCAGTCTTGCAAGCTAGAGGTGTGGTATAAACACTGAAGTGGTATTTTTGGTCCAAACCAAACAGCCTACTGTTTTTATGCCTCTACTGGGCTCTCTGCCTCCTAATCTGCTACAGCCATATAATGCTCAAAGGGTGATATAAGCAAGAATAGGGCAATAACTTAAAAATTGCGGCAGGGAAAAGAAAAGGGATAGAGTAGGGTTAGATTGGGATAAAAGTGAAATAAGAATGACAGAGGACAAAGTTAAAGAGTAAGGGTATATAAAATATATTGGAAGGGTAGGAATGAAAGACCACACTGAAGACGGGGAAGAATAAGGAAGAGGAAAAAAGAATTAAGACATGATAAACCAAGATAGAGGAGAAGGCACAAGCATTAATGGGAAGATATGAATAAACTTGCCTAATTGGCTTGTAGGGAAACATCATGAAATTCCCAGATGACCAGAACATTTCTGCTGTTTAAGGAAGGGACTCTTACCTTACAGAAATTGGTTTAGTAGGGGGTATTAGGATGGAGCCTTGTTCAGTATTCCTCTCAACAAAAGTCCTACCAACCAAAAGACATATTGGAAAGAGTGATGGAGACATGGCCTCATTTAAAATGGAGAAGCCATCACTTAATTTTTTTAAAATAATATCTCATACTCTTCAGAGTACATCACGCCACAGAAAGTGCCAGCAGATTCTCAGCGAAGAACAACATTGTGCTACATGCTGGATAAACACCGTCTTTTCTCCAGGGAATTACAAGAACACTGAAGTACATTATGAGCAGAGAGATCAATAAATTTAATTTAAGCAAATCAGCAGCAGAGTGAAGAACAGCACTGAAACTCAGTGTTCTGTCCACAGATGGCCCTTCTAGCCATCCAAGTGATCCCCTTTTAAATTGTTCTTGATGACTTCAAATTGCTGCTCCTGAGTTTATCCACAGTAAAATTACAACTACAAATCATTACTTCAGCTACCCTTACATGCCTGTCACGTAGACTCGTAACTAGCCCATAAAGTTAATAAGGACACCAGTTATTGATTAAGTGTTAAGTATTACCATCACTGAATGGGACCCAGCTCATCTAGGCACCTTTCTTGCATCTCTCTTGTAGGGACCTAATGCAACCTATTCTCAGAAGTGACTGACTTTCTCTGCAGTATGTGATAGGTGCCTTTTCCTCCAGAAAAACTGAGGTCCTGAGTTTACACTTTAATGGAATTGAAGGCATTTAGTGACAACTAGTATTCAAAGACTAGAGCAAGTAGTAGCTCAACAGAAGCAGGTCTGTAGAATGAAAAAACTGGTGCTGAAAATCCATGTCCACACTATACGCTCCTCCTGAGGGTTTTCTTTGGACTAGCGCTGGTTGGTCATAAGCAATGACCATTCATTTTTTGTTGAAGGTATATCTCTGCAGGCCACTCTTCTCTTTAGTTTCATCTGAAAGTAGTCTGGTTTGTGCTGACACCGCTCTTGTGCTGCGAAGTGGGGATGACAGGGAAGTTCAATTCAAAAGCACACTCTTGATCTGCACCAGAATGACTATGCTGATTGATGCACTCGCAGACATCTCTTTTATTGAGATACAGGATTTTGGCTCTTAGTGTAGGATCATGAATTCAGTATATCCTAAATCAGACAGAAAAGTAACCTACTTGTCTAAACTGTGGTACACAGTGCCAGCGAAGTCTTACCTGTGTGCGTCCTCCGGTGAGCCTTCAGATGGGAACTTTTTGTGTATACTTTGTTGCATCCCTCAAAGTCACACCGATGGATGCGCCGCTTCCTGGAGTCTGGAGACTCAGACCTTCTCTGACGCCTTGTGCTCTCAATACTGAATGGTGAAATTGAACTAAAAAACAGAATAGAAGCAAAAAAATGAAGCAAGGACATGGTGTATACCCTAGGCCCCAAAAGATCACTGTGCCAGAAGTGACCTTAACAATTAATTCATTATTTGTTTTTCTACAACATAGTTCACAGCACATATTTGAAACAATTTGTGCTTGAACTAGAGCAGATTTTGCAGTATGAATTAAAGTATTGATTTAGAAGTGCTTATTGCCAGAGAAAATACCACAATCCTTAAAATACTGCTCTAATAATGAAGTAGCTTGACTTTATCTGAGTTTTATTTCTATTTTACTTGTGTCTAAATCTAAGCTCACTGAACCTTGCTTTCTAAACAGCTTGACAAATAGCCTCCATAATTTCTCTTTGACAAGTTTGAATAGATAAAAATCCTGAAACCTATTATGAAAAAGTGTTTCCAGTACCTAGATCCAGACTATGGCTCCTCACACTTAGCTGAACACCTGTTGTTTGCTTCCACACAGATTGCTAACAAATCCCGATCACCTTGCAGCAATCATTTTCCCATTTTCTTATTTAACAGTTCTCAGTCTATCATCTGCAAGTCAATGAATTTTATTTCCTTCCAGACTACTGATGGAACAAAAGGTTTATTAGCACAGGGTCAGCGAACAATCCACACAGAAATGTGAATGCTCACTGAAGATATTCCATTTACAGCAACGTCCTAAGGCCTTTCGGTTATCGCAATTTTAAGCAATTAAAAATATAATGTTGAAGTCATGTTGCTTGAGCTTCTACAGACAGTGCATCCCAAGACTAGTAGTTGAAGAAGCCTGATACAACAATGCACTTGCCTTGGTAAGATAAACTTGTGTCATAAACTATTATCAAACTGGTATGCCAAGATCCAAACACTCACTGACTTCCACTAATTATATTACCCAGCTATAAATCATTATTAATTGCTTGCCTTATCAACCCCATTATGGTTACACGGCCCAGTAATCACGTTCACCTACAGTTATAATACCCTGTTTAGCTCCTTTAAGTATTGGAACAACATTGGCCTTTGTGAAGTTTCTGGGCTTTCTCCACATTCCCAGGTTCACTGACATTCAGGGTGAATGATCTAGAGATTTGTCAGCCAGTTCTTTTAAACTCTTAAGATGAATCTTCCTGGTTCTCCTGAAAGAATTTGTGGCTGAAATAAAAATGAATCATGAGGATAAGAAACTGAATCTGCTCATGAAAAGGAGCACAAACCTTTGTCAGAGCTGAGATACTAAGGCAGGCATTTGAAAGAAGCAGTGATGTTGATGCATCTGATGAGAAGCTCTTGTGTCAACACCCATCTTTTGTAACCTTGTGCTACAGCAGCCACTGCTGTTACAGCTATAGCTGTTCTGGCATAAGCTTCAGTTTTAGAGATTTCCAGAATTTGCTGAGGACTATTTATATTGGGTCAAAGCTTTGCATAAAGCATCTTGCACTGTTAGCATGTAATTTCACTGTGAAAGCAATGATGCACATGTGATAGCATGGATTTCACCCTCTGCATTACAAATGTTAGGCCTTGAATGAATGGCAGTCCAAATTATGCATTTTTCTGTTTAAATATTTTTACAGTAAAACCCTAATTCAAAGCATTACTTTAAAATAATGAAGTACTCTCTGTCTGACAGTCCTCTTTTTCTTTTAACCCTTGATAGTCACTTCACCTTCAGGCAAAGAGACTTTCCAGATTAATTATTTTTGCCTATAATATGTAAACAGGTGTGCAGGGAATTTCTGAAATGGAGAAAGAAAAGGACAGAGCACTGTATTATCAACATTAACTAGCAAAAAGTAGTCCCCAAAAGTGTTAGATACATCAGTGCTTTAACTATGTGACACCTGCTTGCTTGCTCCTGCTCCTTCCCAGCAGGATGGGGAGGAGAACTGGGAAAAAAAGTAAAACTCATGGGTTGAGATAAAAACAGTTTAATAATAGAATTTAAATTGATTAATAAAATAAAAATATAATAATTAAAATATAAAGAAAAATAAAGATAAAAAGAGACACGAAACCCCCAAAAAAACAAGTGATGTGGATTGCAATTGCTTACCACTCACTGACTGGTGTCTAAGCAGCCACTGGCCCCTGCCAGACAACCCCTTCCAGTTTATATACTGAGCATGACATTCTGTGGTAGGGAATATCCCTTTGGCTTGTTTGGTCAGCTGTCCTGGTCATGGTCCCTCCCAGCTGCTTGTGCTCCCGCTCACTGGCAGAGCACAGGCAACTGAAAAGTCCTTGACTTAGGATAAGTGCTACCTAGCAACAACTGAAACATCAGTGTGTTATCAACACTGTTCTCACACTAAATCCAAAACACAGCACTGCACCAGCTACCTGGAAGCATATTAACTTTATCCCACCTGAAAACAGGACACCAGAATACAGATATGTATAGCTGTCACAGAAATGGCTTTGGAATTGCAATTAAGCACCTGCATCTCAGGGCAAATAGAAGTCTTAGGCTAGATGATTCACTGAGAATGGTCCTACTACTCCACATTGGATTTTTTTTTAAACATCCCACCAGCTAAAATAAAAAGCAAACTTGTAGATCAAATCTGAAAGCTCAGTACTGAAGGTACAAAATCCAGTGCTCAAGACCCAAAAATCTTTACCTTTAAAAAATAAATATTTGTGCATCATCTTTGCTGTATGTGATTTAAGAGCAGTCTTAAAAACTTATTTATTTTGTAACAGGGTGTTCAGATCTTGGATAGTACAGCTCATTTAAATGGGAGGAGCATCAAGCTTGTAACGCTGCTGCAATATCCAGCCCTGAGACAAGAGAAAGCTTGAGCAAAGTCAGCACCTCGTAAAAAGGTATTTGTCACATACAAGAAAGTGACCTCACTGCTGGGAACTGCTCCCTGCTTTCCTGGGCATTTATACAGGAGAGGGTGGCCATACAGCAGTGCCACAACAGCAGCACACCATCAACGCTGCTGCTTCCTAACTGGATTGCTCCCTCCTTCTAAAGGGCGAAGCATCCTATGCACTCCACACCAGGGAAAATAACTGAAAAAGCCACAAAAGGTGATGTGTAGTATCACCATGCCCTGAGAGCTTCCCAGCCGCCACTTGTTCGGCATGCTGAGGAGAAAGGTTTCCTTCAGCTGTAACCAGCAAATGTAACCTCAGGCCTTCCCTTCACAGCAGGGTAGGCTAAATGGCCAGCAAACCAGCAGAAGAGACTCAAGTAGCAAGTGAGATCACATGTCTAAGGTGATCTTCCTCTGCCACTCTAACTCCTGTGGTGCAAGGGGACTCCAGAGTGCAGACGTGCTCACTAGTGGAAAAGGACTCAGATCCTACCTGACACCACCAGCTTTGTTGTAGCCTTACAGAAGCTGTGCAACTTTTTAAAATGGATATAACACAGGAAGCTCTAAAAGGAGCACAAGCTGCTTTTTTGAGCTTCCTGAGCATAGTCCCTCTCACAGTAACCTTCAATTGATTTGCTGATGATCTTTCCCTTGGCTAGGCAGTAGTAAAGGGCCTTGTTCTTGTTCTTGAGCAGTTTCTATAAAATACTCTCACTGACCACACAGACATAGAGAAAGTTCTCAAAACCATGTTTTGTGCCTTTTCAAGTCCATGGGGATTCTGTCAGGTGGGCCTGGTCAGCATAGGCTCCAGAAACTACCATTTGATAGCAGCACATTGGACAAAGACTTTGAGAATGGACATGACAGAGAACTCAAAGGTTTTGGGCTTTTAAAGTATTTTTGTTGTTGTTTACAATGTGTTATAAAATCATGTAAAATAAAATAAAATAATAACCAAACCAAAAAATGCCCATATTGTAGCAGCCTCTCTTGACTGTAAGTGTCCCTCACAGACTGTCCCAGAGTGAAGACCTGGAAACACGTCAGCAGCTGAGAGCTGCCAGTGTGTTCAGACGAGGAGCTACCAGTTTTCCCGTTAACGGCCAAGATACCAGGCAGCCTTTAAGGCTCAAGGTGGGATTTAGAAACAAGACTGACACCACGTATAGCATCCCAGCAAAACTGCAGGATGCATCAAATCAAGTTTGAAAGATAAATTAACAGAAGATGAAAACTGAGTTCTGATCTATTAGCTTGCTGTTGACTTATCTGCAATTCATTATTTCTAAAAACTGTCATTTCTATAGTAGTGTAGAAACTGTTATGCTAACAGAAATCCTGGGAGACTGCTGGTTGCCTCCACAAGCAGGTGCAATCATCTGTAGGCAGCACTTGCTCATAGGGTGAGATGAATGAGCATTTTGGGTAATATACATAAGTTCAGTGGTGGAATTTCCAGCTAGAAGGGAAAACATGCATTGCTGCCACTCACCCATGGTCAAGCGCTTGTCTATCTGATGGAAATCTGCACAGTAAAACGAAGACTGGGGCTTGACCAGTAGATGGCCCTCAAGTTCTGCTGAACGTCACTGGCCCTGCACGCAACAGGAATTGCCACAACCTGGGCAATTCAGGATTATTTTCCTTCACATGAATGCTCCCCATGACTTCCCAGGTGTTTTGCCTCCGTTTTGCCTCCGTTTGCCTCTGTTTTACAGACTGTGAAAGGCCCCTGGCATATGCAGTAACACTGTTAAAAAAACAGATGCAGCAGGTCCTTTTATGCTGATCCTGTTTTCAGAGCAATACACGGTGCAGAGCTGCCTGGGGAGCACAGTATGTTTATTAAAGCCTCAAACTAGGTTCAATGCTGGGACGCACCAACACCATGCCATGTAGTAACAAGTCACTGCACAGGCTGCTCACGCACTCTTGCCCCATGGCAAGTGTGAAGGGTTACCTCTGGCCACCAAAGTATGAGCTTCCTGGTGTTGCCAGCCTCCCAGCAAGCAGGGCAAGAGCTGGCTGACAGGGCCAGCGTGGAGCTGGTGATGTGTAGCCAGACGTGCTTTGGTCTTTGCCATACAACCCCATGCCATGCTCCAGTGTTTTCGTCCTTGTGACTGCCACCTTTAATCATCCTTGGCCTTTCTGCTATGAGCTGGGGCTCCTGGGCTGTGTCACTTGCCTGCCCTGCAAAAGATCTCATGGAAAACACACCAACTCAGGGTCAATAGGTATAGACCAGCTTGTGTCTGAAGTTCCCCCCACCTTACCATATGCCTGTCCTTTACAGCATTCAGACTGGACTATGTCTTCTCCAATAGCTGGCCCTGTAGTTAAACATGAGTCTTATGTCTGCACTTTAACAATGGTCCATGGCTGCTGAAAACAGACACTAACTTCACTTTGGGGTGAAATCCAGGCACGTATCAGCTGTGTCCCCTCCAGCCTGGCTACAACCAGAAGGAGAACCAGACAGGGCTCAGCTCCATGCAGCATCTGCTCAGCACAAATGAGGGGCTCAGCAGGCCAGAGTGTGCCCCACAAGGTGGGCATAACACAAGCCGTGGTCCTCTTGTGTTTCTCAGGTTCTGGGCTGTTGAAGGATGTGAGCTGGCTCAGATGGCATTACCAGGACAGACCTGTTCTAGGTGCTTTCTCTTGTGTTGGCGCTGGCACTTGTCTGGCCCTGCAGTGAGCTCGTTCAGGGACTCACAACGATGAAAAGTCAGTTCTTCAAAAGAAACCTTAGAAGGTTGCTTGCTTTTGCTGGTTTAACTCTCCAAATAGTAGGGTCTACCAAGAACCTGTACTGACACATGGGAAAGGATAGGAACCTGTGGCCAAGTTAGGAGAGTGTTGTCACCCCTTTCAATGGCAACTAGCTTGGTGGTCATTACTACTAACTCCACAACTTCCATGGAAATTTAGAATTTCTGTGAAGAACTTGAGAACATGGACACAAGCAATCAACACGAGAACAACTGGAAAATCCACCTTTTCTTCACAATGAACCTTCTTGTGATAATTGTATATGTAACGCACAAAAATAAACACAGAGAGAGGCTGAAAAAAAAAGGGGGAGATATTACCATGCTAAATACTTAGGAGGTGACAATGTGCCTTGGCAATATAGGATAGAACCAATAGGCAAACATGCATATATCACCCTCAGGCCAATTTTGGATACGCAGATATTTACAGTTTTTCTTTGTTTTTAAAGGGGAAAAAAAAGAGATATAAATATGCAAAATTCAAATATACAAGTAGTGTATAAATTGAGCAATGTGAATTTTATGAGACATGCAAATCTTTTGGGCTATCCTGTCAGCTGTAGTAATTAAAAAGTGTAGGCGAATGAAATAAAAGCAGAAAACTAGATAATAACGTGTCCACATTCAGATGGTAATGAGCAGCTGAAGAATATCCTTGGATGTCCAGCATTTGCTCACCGTTCAAACAGAATCAGGGCTGCAGAGAGAAACACTCTGGGTTTTGGCTGCTTAGCATTTACAGAAACTAGAGCTTTCATGTGAATAACTATGGGTGTTAAGTTGAGCTTTCTGCATTATTTTTGAAAATCTTTGGATCCAGTGATCTCCCCACCAAGGACAGCTGGAATTGAAGACGTCCATGGTCCCACCACCTCTGCTTGGGTCCCCTGGCTTATTTCTGAATTGAAGGAACACGTGCACAGCAGCACACCACTCGATTAGGGAGCTAACCTCGCTTAAGATGAAGTATCCTCTTTCTGTTAAGACCTTCAAGTTTACAGATGCTAACACGCATGATATGGGTACTCTGTGGGCTTTTGGAAAGGGGAATTGAACTGCATTTCCCCATTCCCACTCTCAATTACGTTCTTCTGTAGTTGCTTTTCACATAGTGGTATTTCATCTTCTGATAGCTCATACAATGTTACCTTCCCACTCAAGATACTGGTGAAACTAACCTTACAAACACTACATATTAAACTGTGAAGCCATATGATATGGATTATTTTTCCTTATAGTTTATAAAACTTCAAATAGTAGTGAGATGCCAAAATCATAAAAATAAAGTTGGGTTTTTTTTTTTGCTTTAATATGCTTAAATATCAGTGTGATTTCCTGATAAAATCTCAAATATTTACTTGTTGGTTTTTTTAATACAAAGTTTCTACTGTTTCCTGTTCAGAGACAAACAGATGCACATGCATATATACATATGTATTTTTTCTCTTCTTTGATTCTAAGATTCTAATTAAAGTTTCATGAAAGGCAAACATCTGCCTTAGGAATGTTAGACGTTAAAACATATCAAGCAGCACTTAAGGCAATTGTAAAAGGAAAATATGTACTACTCTTTTATTAGCAGTAGTTACTTCAATCAGCGTACTTTAAGGTGATGTTATACTGGAAATTATACTTTTTGTGATGAAAGAAAGGAGGAATTTGGCAGCACACACAAACAGTACACATATTAAATAGGAAAATCACACGGGTAAACAAGGCACAGATAAGAGATGGTATGAATACATTTGGTTCCGAAAGTGAGCTGGAGATGGTGGGAAATCGCACGGGAAGCAAACAGGAGTAGCAGCATTGTTATGCTCTGTCCTAGGTGTCTGCTGCAGAGCCCTGGGCAAGAGGATCCTCTGCTCTGGCTCTGTACAGACATTCCTGTGCTCCTATGTTGCTCTCCTGGGCTGTCAGCAAACAAAATACCCTGCCCATCTCTGACCGTGACCATGACCTGCAGTGTTTATTTCTACTGAGGCCAGATTAAGTTACTTGAACTGTTGAGCTGCCTTGAAATACCCAAGTGTGTTACAACATCTCTCTGGATGTGGTTGAACTGAAAGCACATGAAACAAACTTCTGTCAAAGAGCTTTGGGGTGTACTAGGAAAAGCATTAATATCAACCATGGCACAACAAAATTATCCATCACCTGTTGGCAGCTGTGTTAAAATGAGACATTAAGAATGAGACACTTGCATGGTCCTCCTGATCTGTTCATGCTGTGGGGTCCAGGAACACTTTCCAGCTCCCAGGGCAGTGCTGTCCTGGGGTGTAACCCAGCTCCAGACTGGGCTGAGACCCAAGCACACACCACATTCTCCTCTTTCACACAGTTTCTCTCTGTTGGGTTTCTAAAGAAAGGAAGCTGGGCCAGGAAATACCCACGACATGCTCCAGCATGTCTCCTAGATATGATGACTGCAGGATTGGGACTGCAATGCACACTTCTGATAGAGAAAATCTATAAATGAAGCCCATGATGAACTCTGAAATGCCACTAAAAAAACCTCACCAAAACTTTCCATCGGATTTACCCTTATCATCAACCAAGAAAATGTTACCCTAGAGAGTTACTGTGTAAAAAAAAAGCAAAGGCATTATATGTTAACTATCTTGTACATAAGCACTGTGTACAAAATTAAAATGTTCATTCCTGGTTTTGGGAACGTTCCTGGCTATTATGACAACTTGCACCATTGCCAGATCCTGCTGTAAGAACCAGAACCTGGGCCAGCCACTAAGCAGAGACAAAGCTATTCCTGTGCAAGTACACCCAGCCATAGTGAAGCATGGGCCACGGCAGCTCCCAGACCAGTGACACCCTACCAAATTAATGGGCTACTGATTAACAAAGACAAATTTCACATTTCTCCTAACATGGTAGGACATACAGAGTTTGATTCTACCTGTAAAAGTTTTAGAAATGTTTACCAGTTAAGGCTATGATGTTTTACACACAGACATAATACTTTCAGTGATTTTAAACACAATTTTGCTTTACTGCTCTCTGTCTTTCCCTTGGTTTGGATAGATGGAACTCACATTAGGCAAGACACTTGTCCTTAGATTTTGACATTGATTTTGAGGTGACAAACAACAGCAGTTGTTTAAACCTGTTTAGGAATTTTTTTTATTTAACACATGCAAAATACAGAAGATGCATGGTTACACCACTGACAGTTTCAGCTTATCAGGATGGCTGAACACCAGGCAAAGACTGCTTTGGATGCTGAAGCCACGCTGACACGTCTTTTTGTAACACGCTGCATTATTGTGGAATAAAGAGTAATAGAAAAACTCAGCTGGGGAGGTACTGATCAACTTTCTGCTCAGCAGGGTTAACTTCAGAGCTAGAGCACATTGCTCATGGCCTTGTCCTAGTGAAGTCTGAAAATGTTCAAAGATAGAATATAAAGCATCTCTCTGGGCAACATGTTCCAGTGCTCAGCCACAGTGGTGTGTTCTACAGGGAGTTTCTAATGAGTGCTTTCTTTTCCTAAATAGTTCCTACATTAATATTTATATTTATTAATACACATATCCTACACATTATAATGAAAGACGACTGAGTGACCATGAGCTAATGCAAACCGGAATTTATTTATTTGTTTATATTTTTAAAAGTAGCTTACTTTGCTTTTCTGAGCTGAAGTGGAAACCCATGAAAACAAGGAAACCTCAAGCAGTGGGGAAAACGTATCTTTATAATGAACTTGCAGGTGGAATAAAGCACCTGAGCAAAGGTCTGTTCTTTGGATGTGAAAACAAATCTTTATCTTCCTGAAAGCAAGGCTAGCTCATGAAATCCTGTATGCCAAATGTGTTGCATGCACCCTAGTTCAGGCCCAAGAGCTGAACCTGGTCTAGCAGAGAAAGAGCATCTTATTTTGTCCCAGCTCCTTTCAGAGCTGGCAGAACAGTGGTGATCATTCACAGGATCTCTAATGCACCAGCCTTCCTAACACTCCTTCCAGATGGAGGCTGCATCAATGCTGACTCTGTTCTTTCTTTTTTGTCCCCTCCTAAACAGAGCAGAAAATTGGGTAACTGAGCACCTCCAACTCAGCTTTGAAAGCACAGGGCTGTGCTTTTTACCTTTCCTGTTCCTTTCTGATTCATAGTAATCCTTCATGTTTTTCTGGCAACACATAGACAAACAAGCTACAGCAATACTGGTATTCTCAGCAGAGGAAATTAAAGAAGGGAAATAAAGACTACTCTGTTGGAGACATGAGCTGAGCTGAAATTTCCAGCAAGGAAATTAGATGAGTACATACATATTCACGCCTTTCACTTTTGTTCTGGTTACTTGTAGAAACAGTGCAGACACTCCACTTTCTAGTGCAGGACTCTTTCATGTTGTGGGCAGATCTCACAGATTTGCTCTGCAGATTTCACTTTCTTCTCTTATCTCTAATTCGTATTTCTCATACATGTGCAGCACAGGATTCAGTCCCAATGCCTGTACAATGATGACTCTCACCTCCTGTTGGTCAGATTAATGAATGTGGAACTGATCACTGCAGTGGTGATTAGAAATTCTCTCTTCTGTATCCCTAGCTGATAAAATTGTCATGTAACGTCTTGCCTGGTTAGTGACATTAAATGAGGACCTTGTGTCCACTGGGACTGAAGCTCATGTAAATGACCTTTTTTTTCCTTCCGGTTCAGAAGGCTTATTATTGGTAGGTAAAATATTTGATTACCCTGGATACGTATGTATAATGCAATTATGGGTGGTCATGTGTCATCAAGCAGATTTTTATAACTAGAAAATAGTTTTGGTGCTTATATATCTATGTAAAGATAACCTGCCACCCCCAACAGAATGTTCTCTCAAAAAAAAAATTTCTGTATGCCCCACAACCCTCTGCAAGCTCCTGTCTAAGGATATATATTGTGAAGAATCCATCTACTGCAGAGATAAAATGAGTTGTCATACCTATTTTATCTGGCTAGGAAAAAAAAGGATTAAATAATTTAATTCATTTGGGGACAGAAAAGTTACTGAGCACCAGACCATACTGCAGGGATCTGGGTTTCTTTTTCTAAAACTACTTCTTGATAGAGGGATTTATGGCTTGTCTTTGTCCCTTCCAGAGCACCCCTTCTTTTGAAAAGAATTTTTTAGAGAAGAACATGAGAAAATATTCCATAAATCAGAATTGATACTACACCCTAGAGGCCATAAATTGTGTTACCAAGCATTTTCATTAACAATGAGGAATCCTGATATATTTATGTTATACAAGAAGCTAGCTTTTCTATTCAGTATGCTAACTTGTACCTGGCTTTACAGTCATGCATGTCAATGAAGTGTCTCTTCATTTAGATTACAAGATCCTCACTACACCTTGCTTTGCTGTTTTGTGTATGCAAAGCAAAGTAAGTACAGGGAGGTCCAAATCCATTAGCAGAGTACTAATACACCACTGCAATACAAAGAAACTCCACTAACTCTCCTTGCACCTGCAGTTTTCCACACCTATTTAAAATACAGTCTCACCTGAAAGTCAAGCAGTGCTCTGGGCTTCACTGGGTCCATCTCCTCAACCTCTTTTCCCAGGGACTGCCACTGCTTTTCTCTTTCTGCCCTTTTCCTTTCTTCTTCCCCCAGACTTACCACCTCCCCAGCTGGGAACTGTCTCCCTAGAGAATCACAGGGCCAGGTTTTTTCACTGAGTAAGCTACTTATATAAACAGAAAACATATATAGTTGCAGTTTCAGTGTATTTGCTCGTATCCGAAAGTTTGCTAGTGGCTTTATCAGCACGCTGGGAGAGAAAACATCTCTGAAAGTTGGACAAATCACTCAACCATGTAATTTCTAAGAACCCATGACTACCGTCTGCAAGCTGGAAGGGTTACCATATCTTTTTTTACTGGCCTTGCACAGACTGGTCAGACCACGTGGGCAACCATGCCTTTTCTTCTCTCCATCACTGAAATCAACCTGATTTCCATGCACTCTCAGTAACTGCAGATAGGTACAGTCTTCCCACTTGTAATTAATTAGGCAACAGAGCACTTACCTATTTTTCACAGACACTAAAAAGGCAAATTTCAACAATTCTTTGTTTATCATTACACCAGTTCAGCACTCAGAATCCAGCTTGCGTGCAGGCCTTGAAAAAGCCCAGCAAAGTTGCCACTGTCTTCATGGAATCATAGAATGGTAGGGGTTGGAAGGGACCTCTGAAGATCTTCAAGTCCAACCACACGGCCAACACAGGAACACCCAGGACAGGCCACACAGGAACATATCCAGGCGGGTCCTGAAAGTCTCCAGAGAAGGAGACTCCACAACCTCTCTGGGCAGCCTGTTCCAGGGCTCTATCACTCTCACAGTGAAGAAGTTTTTCCTCATGTTGAGGTGGAGCTTCCTGCGTTTCACCTTGCTACCATTACCTCTTGTCCTATCACAGGGCACAATTGAAAGGAGACTGGCCCCTTCTACCTGACACCCACCCTTCAGATATTTGTAAACATTCATAAGATCCCCTCTCAGGCTTCTCTTTTCCAGGCTCAACAGCCCCAGGGCTCTCAGCCTTTCCTCTTAAGAGAGGTCCCTCTCCACGGGGCTGCTTTCCAGTGGGTCTACCCATAACCTGTACTGGTACATGGTGTTGTTCCTCCCCAGGTGTAGGACTCTACACTTATCCTTGTTGAACTTCATTAGGTTTTCCTTTGCTGAGGATGGCAGCACAGCCTGCCAGTGTGTCAGCCACTCCTCCCAGTTTAGTATCATTCAGTGGAGTCAGACATACACTCCCCAAACAGAAAAAGGAAACTAGAGTGTTGTGGCATTCATGAACTGGTCCTCTTAACACTTTTTCACAAGGGCAGCACTGTATTTATGATCTCATGTGTTCATAGACAGGGCAAGTTTTGAGCAAGAGCAAAATTTCTCCCATAGGCAGACTGCATATGGCCATAAGGTCCATTTTGTACTAAGAAACCCGAGGAAATAAATCTTTAACAGGTGTTTCTCACATCAGAAATTTGCACTCTCAGTGCAATAGAAACTCAAAGTCTCTATTCTTCCTGATAAGTACCCCATAATGCTTTCTCAAGAGCACTGATTAGGCTGGTGGCCAAGCAGCTCCACTCTTCTGGGCTTCACTGGGTCAAGGTGGCTGGGTGGGCTTGCTCCCATGCTCCTCCTCTTGAAAAACTAAGTTGTTCTCACTGTGGCTATTCCCCGGTCAGGAAAAACTACAGATGCTTTAGGATGACAATACTCTTCTTTAGAAAGGCAAACCCAAAATCCTGATGACTTTTTGCCATCAAAATAAAGGGTCAGGATTTCACCCCATACATGCTCCAGCCCCACTAAGGCAAAATCAGACTGAGAATTTGGCTGGTTATATTAACTATCACTTTGTACGTGAATTAATAGGAAAGTTCTCATGCAAGGATTTAAATTGGGTAGGATTTAAATCAGGTTGTCTTTTCAGTTTTTTTAAATGTAACACAATGCATTCTCCTGATAAGAAATCTTTTCCCACTGGCTAAAGGGCATATGCCTGCCTTTGGTATGTCAAGTATTGAATTATTTGAGGGAAATTATTCTATTTCCGGCAGACATTGACTGTTTTGTTCAGAAAAAGATAAAAATATACCAAGTTGAACAAGCTTTGCAACTGTCAGCTTTTTGATCCACCCCTTCTCTAAACACTAGCAACAGGCAAAATTGCATGTTTGCAGGCTTTATGTTATACATTTTATTTAGCTTCATCCTACAAGAGTTATTTAGATAAATATTTAGAAACAATGCTACCCAGTGAAAGAAAGAGAATTAATAGTCACACAGTATTGTGGTTAAATGAACACTTTTTCCAGGGGGTTAAATAGCCATCATTTTAAGATTAGCACACTTTTTCCTTTGATTAGAAAATGTCTCAGGGAGGAGGAAAAGAACTCATCTTCCATCCATGAGAAACATCAGCCAGTCACCCGTGGGATTTCTTGCAGATGCCTTAGGAATGCCTATCAGACCTCCTTCATCCGCATGACACTCCTTGTAGTATTTACTGCTAAAGAATATGTCTATGGCTTTGCTATTACTTGGTGTATTTATTTTTTATAGTACAGTCACTGTAACATTTTCACACTTGAAAGCACACTCACATTGCAAAGGAAACCTTGCAAAGAAAGTGAAGTGCATCTATCCCGGTGCTCTCTCTGAAGTTGGGCACACCCCTCCTGACTACATCTCCTTGCATGCTGAGAACCAAGGGATGACAATGATGGGCCACTCTGTTCACCTTGCTAATTTATGCATGTTGCTTATTAGCACTCTGCCAAGCTTAGTTTTTTTCAGTCTCGAAGGTAGGTCAACAGATCTGAGTGGCTAGAAAATGCTCTGAATTTCAAGCATCTTAAACGTGCAGTCAGGAGCATGGGTCTAGGGACCAACGGTCCCTTGGTTTGCCACAGGTTTCCCGCATATATTATCCCAAAGCTACTTGTGCTGACCCAGATCCAGTTTATTAATCTCTGGAATTTCCACTGCTTTCCTGAAAGCATCAGTCTCCCAAATCTTCACCAATAGGATGTTTGGCTTAATAACTTAAATCCAATTTCCCTTTGAAAAAAGGAAATTTTCCTTTCCAAAAAAAACCCAAACCAACCAACACTCAAAACAAAAACAGTGAAAAATCCCCCACACCCACTTCTGTATATTTTTCCCTCCTAATCTATTAAAATCTCTGCTTGTTTACTATCTGAGATCTTACAAACAGTATCAGTCACCACATAAAGCACCAACTAGTACTGCCAAAATAGAGTAATTAAGAGCAACAGGCATGCTTACACTCAAGCTTTTACTGAAGAAATCAGAGCCTGTTAAAATCTAGCAAAACTCAACCCTGCACATATGTTGTTTTGTTTTGTTTTGTGAAATGGGATGGAACATACCAGAACTTCAAAGATCAAAAAACCCCCATAATTTCCTAAAACATTTGGAGCTTTTGCATGCAGTAAAAAGGGATAATTATCAGAGCATTTTGCTGTCACAATTGTTCATTTGGAAGAGGCACAGACAAAAAACCCAGATCCAAATCCCAGACTGCCAGCACAACAGAATGGTATCACTGTAACTACAGTAAGAAAAAGTGTTAGGCAGGTGGAGTGAGACATCAGAGTGGCATTCAGTGCAAGGTCAGATCAGACAACCGTGACCATCGCCAGCAACTGCCTAAGACCAGCTAGACAGCTCACCCTGGAAATGGGGTCCCGCACCCCACGTGCTCTGTGGAGACCCTGCCAGTGCTGCCTGGGACATGAGGCAGGTCACTCAAGCCACCTTGCGACACCCACCCAGAGGTGAAGAGACACATTTCAGTAGGAAAGAGAGAGCAGGGATTTTCCTTCCCACTGCAGTTCTCATTTCTTTGCCCCTGTTACATATTTTTATCCCATATGGGAGGGATGGAGGAAGGAAGACTGTCATCACAGGCTGAAATTGAGTTTGACACAAGATCACAACTTGGCCACACAAAACCCAACTTGATGTGCCCAGATGCATTTTTTTGCTGAAGTATTGTTGTAGGGAAGCCATTCACTGCAATTACACCTCTGGATCCTCCTTGGAAACTCCCATTTCAAAGTCCACTTCTTCCCCCTCTGCTTGGATACGCAGAGGTCTGTTAAGAGTTTCATATTAGCTGTAACAGCAGCCACAAAATTCATTTCTCATTTAAGTCTGACATTTGGCCACTCAAATGCAACCCAGCTTGTTACATAAATGGAGGCAGAGAAGTCTTAAATAATGATAGCATGGATTTTATAATGGATTTTTTCATAGTAAAAATGTTAATTAAACGTGATGCAGAAGCATCTTATGGCATGACCAAGTCCCTCTCCTGCCATACAGGAGGTAGATGGAGGACGTGGACAGGGATATCCACCCCACTGCTTGCCCCACAGCAGGCAGAGAATAAGCTGTAGTGCTTCTGCCAACGTATTTGTTCAAGGTAGTGTTTAAAGGCTGTGTTCACAGGCCAGTTTTTTCTTGTTCTTGTTATGGCCATTCCTACACAAATGAGATGTTGGAATTTCAGTGTGCTTTGTGTCCAGTAAATTATAGTAGTTGCCAAAACATCTTTATACCTTTTCAGTGGACGCTGGCTCGGCAGGTGGACCCCTTCTATCTTTTCATACTAAAAGTCTGACAAACTTATTCTGGAAAAGGCAAAGCAGGCAGGGATACGGTACATAAAATTACAGAGTATTGGCCAAACCAGTAGCACATATTGCACTGCTCTCTATATAACACCAGAGTGGTAAATTCTGCTATCTCATTTCTATGACAAAAAATGAGCAACAACACAAAATGGCTCAGCATTCATCTGTTTCTGTGACGGGCTGCGCTCATTTCAGTATTTGGAGTTCAAAGAGCAAAGACGTGGTTTACACTGATGTGCCATGGGTAAGCTTGTTTTTTCTGAATGGCTGAAGCCTAACTACCCATTTGAAAGCATTGGATTTATAGCCATTTTGAAGGATGACTGTTACAGAGTCTTACATTAATAGAGAGGCCAACTGTTACTCAACAATACCATTTGAAAGCACACCTAAATCAAATGCACAGCTTCTCATTAAAGCAACATGTTACAATTACATGGTAGCAAAGACTGGGAAAGGAGGATAATATGGTTGAGGCTCTGGAGTGCTGCAACTGTTTCCCTAGGTGTCCTGAGTCCTGTCCCTTATTCTTTTTGTGGTTTAGTTCCTCATCTGAGAAATGTGAGGCTACTACCCTTCCTCCTTCTCTCCTTCTTCCTCCCACCACTTCAGGTGTATCATCTTTTTGTCTGAATCACATGCTTCTATTCATACACACATTTTCCAGGCAAAAGAGTAAATGTTAGCACTAAACCCTGTGATAGGACAAGAGGTAATGGTAGCAAGGTGAAACACAGGAAGCTCCACCTCAACATGAGGAAAAACTTTTCATTGTGAGAGTGACAGAGCCCTGGAACAGGCTGCCCAGAGAGGCTGGGGAGTCTCCTTCTCTGGAGACTTTCAAAACTCACCTGGATCTGTTCCTGTGTGGCCTGTCCTGGGTGATCCTGCGTTGGCAGGGAGGGTTGGACTCTATGATCTCCAGAGGTCCCTTTCAACCCCTACCATTCTATGATTCTAAATACAACTAACAAATTCTGACAAAATGTACTGTAAAAGATCAAAATATAATCTCTCCTCACTTCTGACCCTGCTCACAGTCACTAAATGCTACTTAGAGTTTGCAATGACAGTTAGAAAGTATTTCAACCTTACTTTAAGTTCATATTTTAGGTGAATAGAAAGAAATCCTTATTAACGCTGTACAATGATCAGGCCTAAGGTACTACTTCATGCTTTTGTGTCACATTCACATCGCCAGACAAAATGCAAGCCAAATACTGGTATGGGTTCTCTAAAAGATCTCTTAAGAAAATGTTAGGGTTTCTTTTGCTCAAGTAATGATTAAAAAAATCATTGAGCTTTGTGATCAGACTGCTTCTGCCAGAAACTGCAGGCTCACAGCTCTGGGACAAGAGAGCCATTATTGACCAAATGATCACAGGAACGTGAAGCTGCTACTCCACGTTCTGACAATTGTTCCTGCAAAGGGTGATGTGATTTATGTGCCATTCAATGGTGTTTTCAAGACATTCACTGAACTGAAGAAGCACCATTAGAATACGTCAAGCACACGTCAAAACCCATCTAAATCAACAGGGGCTGAAAATACGTCAGGTGCTTGACATACAATAATTGACATGTCGTATTCTATTTGACATTTCAAGGACAGTGGTGCCTATTTAAATGGAAACATGATAATATACATATTTTTTTTTTTACTTGAGCTACCCAAAATCTAACAGGACATTTTGATGAAGACCTGTTCAGTAAAATCTGTAATGGCTCAAATAATCAAATGCAGAAGAGCCAACTTACAAGAAGAAAACTCTTCTAACACATCACTATCTTGGGGGGAAATTCTGGTCACAGTGGCTAGCAACCTCCTACTGATTTCCATGGAGCTATAGTTTCACCCATGCCTCCCTACTCCCTTTGATACTCTGCCTGGGTTCAGACCTAGACTATCAGCATGACAACTGAAGTACAAATATGGATTAGCATGATGGGAGTACAGATAGGCATGCACACAGCATGGGTCATGCTCTTCTTCCCTGCACAGACAAGACAAATTGCAGTGTAGCAGAATTTTGAATTACAGATGCTTCACTTGACACCTTATCCTCTCTCCTGGAGGCAAATGCATGGGGACACCGCCAGTAATAACAAAGGTCTTATAGGACATGTTGACAGGAGAAAGGGGGAGGTAATATAAACCATCCAAAGAAGCAGCAGCCACATAAACCACTCTTAACAGCAAGACTAGGAGATTCCCCCAAATTTAACACCCAATGAATTGAGAGCCCACTGTCATATTTTCTTCTGATTTCCACTCATAAAGGACTTTTTCTGTTTCGTTTAAATATTCTAAAGGCTTTTTTCCACCATATGTTTTAATGCACAGGAAAGGTGCTGGCAGAAAGTTTTTAAGCTGAGGGCCAAATAGGCTAAACTAATCTGCTGTCACTGCTTTTACCTAATACTTTCATGCTTGGTCTTAATTGATCCTTTATTGTTTCATCTTCTCTCCTCTACCTTCCCAAACCATGATGCTACACTCCCCTGAACTGCTCTTTAGCCAAGCTGTATGTATCTAACTCTTTTACTCTGATCACCTCCAGCAATCTAAGCAGTTTGCTGCTCCACTCAGGTCTTGTTCAGATTTGTAAACATACTGAAGGCAGCACAGTTCCCTAAAATAATGCTATGCCATGAGCAAAGAAGTGTGACAATACCATTTTGCAGGATGAGGCCCATATGCTGTATGTGTAACCTACTGATGTTACGCCGTGTGGATGCCATATAAGAAAAGCCATTGTACATGACAGTGGTGGAACCACCAGCACAAAGAATGAAGCAAGCTTGCAGAAATCTAAAAACGAGGTAAATACCTCCTGTGCAGAGTATTTTTTCCTTCTACTTCAAAGAATGCAATGAATTTATTAACAACTAAATGCCCAATCTGGCAGAAGATACAAACACACATCCTGCTACTAAATTCTGAGATGCTTATGCCCAAGTAAGAAAGTAAACAGAAATATTGTATTAGTTTAGAACTCTATTAAACCAGATGAGTAAAAAGGAGATTGGAGAAGGTAATCATGTTAAACCAGCAAGCAGAGAATTTTAATCCCCCCCTAAAACCCTCAAAAAGTTTTTGGTCAATCTTCTTAATTGCAGCAACCACAAAGAAAAACAGTATGAGTAATCTGTCATAAGTCTCATCTCCTTTCAGGGCTGTAGAGAATTGAGCAAGGTAGGGAGAAAGATATGGTGCCAGGGTTTCATTTTACACCTCAAAATTAAATACAGAGATCAAGTAGTTCAAAGGAGATGAAGGAAAAAAGAGTTCACATACTTTGTGAATTTAACTTCTTAATAGTTGTGTCTAGGCTGCAATAATGAGACAAGAGCATATTGGGGGAAAATGAAAAAAGACAAAACTACTAACAAATGGGAAGTTATTTTCAAGACTCGGACTAGGATAATTCAAAGAGCTGAGAACAAAAAGGGAGAGTAAAACTATAAAGCGCTTTTTGACAGCCTTCTTTTGAAAAAGTGGCTGAGCATTTTTATCAAAGTGTGTGAAATGTTTGATCCTAAGCTGAATTTCCATGAAAACAGAATCATATTCCTTCCTGTTCAGAGGTCAGCAAAATGCTGCCAGAGCCAAAGCAAAGGACAAAGAGCACTTTCTGATTTTGAATTAGGAAGTGCTGAATGTATAAACAGAAATGTCTATATATATATGTAGCTAAAAGGTGTTTCCCAAACACAAAGTGTGTTTACACATTTAATTGACTAAAACCAAGAGATCAAAATCTGAGAAACTGAAAATTAAAATAGTATGAAATGATGCAAGTGAAAAGGAGGCTAGATGAAATACAGTCTTATATAGAGAATGGAAACACATACACTTACTCAAAATGTTTTAACTAATTGACAGTTACATCAAGGCTCTGGAAGTAGGATGCACCAGTGCTGAAAAGACATAAGGATGCTGTAATGGTAATAGGTATTTATTCTGAAAGCACACCCAGCAGCAAATATTAGAGCAAAATATTTGAATTTGTGTATGCCATGCTGAGCCCAACCCTGCTCTGCTCCACCTAATGGCTGTCTTCCTTCCCCTGCCCCATCTGCAAACCACCAAGGGGAATGAGGCCATTCCACCAACCTGGAAGCCAGATATTAGGGATGAGACATTCTCATACATTCAAATCAGGACAGTCTGTTACCTCTTTTTGCATCAAATGTCATACCTCTACTCCTTGAAGCATGCAATGAGATTTCTAATCCCTTCAGGAACTGGACAGGATGTGTTGCTCTGTGCACAGGCTGTGCTGTGAGGCAGCCTGCTTGACAGTCCTAATGAAAACACGAGAGCAGGAGCTTCTGCTTGCCCCAGAGCAGGAGATCTGAAGTACCTGCTCTCATCAACAGTGTTTGCTCATTCCTACAAGCTCAGACTTGTGTAGGGTACCGCCTTGCTGGGAGAGAAGAGATTCAGACTTGCACAAGAGAGGTTCTCCTCCCAGAAGGACCCATTGATGGTTCTTCTCTTGTGACCTTGAAACTGGACAATGAGGAGCAGAGGGAGCAGCAAAGGAGCACCAGACAAGTGAGGGCAGTAAAAGTGACACAGGACAACAGATGTCTGCCACTGTCCCAGTTCAACATGCTACAAGTCTCTAAGGTCAGTAATTCTGATCTCTGATTGTAATTAGAAGGGCAAAAGTGTAAAACAAACAAAGAAGTAGTTCTTGTTCGTGATTTCTAAGTCAAAAGTCACAGCCTTAATCCAAACAACTCTGGATTTTTTCACACACCTGCCCTGCTCCCAGTCCTCCCCAGTATGCTTCCACCTGGCCCGAGTGCAAACTTCCCAGTATGGTGTTACACAAAGGACTGTAACTGAGAGACTGGAGCTGGAGCAACATCTGAGGGAAAGGAGACAAAGGAGATTAGAAAAGCCCCTGTGACTGTGACACTGCACTGGGAATAGTCCCGCTCCGTATGTCCTTCTACATACAGGTTGCTTTTCTATCCATACTCCCAGGACAGTGCAAGCCCTTGCAAAGAAGAAAGCAATCAACTTGGAAAACATTGAGAAGCCTTTTTAAATCAAGCAAAAACAAACAAAAAGATGCTTGTCGATGAACAAGTTCTAAATACAGACCACAATTCTGATAGCATCTTTACATGTACTCTTCTAAATCCAATTTGCTTTCTGTGCAACTGCTTGCAGGAATACAGCCAGAAATGTCACAGAAAGGTTTAAAATTCAGGTCAAATGTTAAGTTGGTTGGAAACTTAAGGAGCGGTAATGACACTCCAAAAAATTCTGAAGTGTAAAACCAAAGTAGGATGGTAGGGTGACTTGTTCACATTTGGAAGCTGTCTTAAAAAGGTCCCTCCTTATGCTATAAAAATGGAGAATTAAAAAAAATGAAATATAATGTTATTCAATTACCAGTTTGTTGTCCTTCTAAATCTCTCCAGGGTTTGAACCGATTAAAACCAAGTAATCTGTCTTCTTTCTCTCCTGAAAGAAAGCTTAGCTTCTAACCAGCTTGGTTAGCTTCTACACATGTACTTTTTCACACTGCCCTTCACATTACACAGTTTGTGCTCCAAATTGCTATTTTAAAAAAAGCTCAAAACCTCTCTACAGATGAAGCTTGGAATTTAACAACATTATATTACAAAATTAAAAATTTTTTGAAGATGAAAAAGTGGAAGTTATGCCTTGATGCTTAATCTTATGGTATATCCTAGTGGTATTATAGATATGAATGAATACTGCATCGCACTGAGTACAATACTGACGGGAATGATTTCAGTCTCAGTTATCAGTACCCAGATTGGGTGCAACTTTTTTGTTGCCTCCCCTAAACATGTACTTACATGTAAATCATTATCCTCCTTTCAGCACTGTCTATGTTGTTTCTCCATTTTTATATGTGATTTGAGAATTTTCATCAGAATTAATATACCTAGATTACCTGTACACAAAAAAAAAAGGACTTACTAAAAATCCAAAATACTTTCAGAAGTTCCTTTCAGTTGCCACTGAAATGAAAAGCAAAGAAAGCAATTCTACTGCTCTGAGGGGTTTTCCTCCACTATTGTTTTCACGTGCACCTTAATTGAATGCCACTCTTGAATGCTACGCAATTGATGTTATGTCTCGACTCTAGATGGCAGCAGCCCCCTTTAGTTTTTGTGTTTCTTCTTCCTTAGTATCCTGGCCTTTGTTCCTTAACCCTCTAAACAATTCTCTACTTCCTTCTCTTCCCCCAAAATAAAGACTTCAGTGCTCCAAGCTGCACAGTTTGGGGAATATCACTGGAAGGCACTTTTACTAGAAGAAATCAGGCCATTCCTGCAGTTAAGCTACATGGTTCTTCAAAGAGTACAGAATAATTGAGACCTGAAGTGGGGAAAAAAGAAAGGAAGATTCTTCACCTCCCCCTTCCCCTATCAGTCACCTGGAGAAATGTTAGAAAAAGTCTTTCTGTCTAACAACAGCACTTTAGATAGAAAGGGAGGGGGCAAAGGACAGAGAAAAGAAAGTGACACAGAAGAAACAGAACAGAAAAGGTGACATTTCATAATGACTTTGAACGAGGAAAAAAGTCTACCTAAAGAATATGGCTTTACAGCACTGAACAGTTTTACAAATCTCTCTCTTTGGGCACAGCCTACTGACACTATGCTGGTGGAGTTTATTAGATGAGCTGAGACTACTTTATCATAAAATTAACACATAATGAAAGCTATTGCTCAAGCTAAAACAACTTGTCTGAACTCCTTTCCTTTTTCCCTTCCGTTAATATTTGCTTTTAGTTCTGCCACTCAGTCACCAGTCTTGGCAAGACTGTATTTTCCTATGTATGCTCCTCCCCCACCACGTTGCTAGTGTCTTCCCCCATAATAGGTATTAGGGTAGGGTACTGAACCTCCTCCAGCTCCAGTGTCTCTCACATGCTTGTTTATATGTTCACATCTCTGGCATTCATGTGAATCCAACAGAAATACAGAAATATATTAAACAGAGATTTGTAAAAGTCCATGTATGCATGATAATCCCTTAACATCTGTAAACTGCTGCCATTAGAGGCCGATTCTGTAAGCCCTCAAGCACACAGCAATTTTATTGGGCAAACAACTCCAGTTCAGCTGGATCAGTCCCTTCTGTACAGTTTCCTATAAATGTGTTTTCAAAACCAAGCTATTAAGACTTTAAGTTCACATGCACTGTCAGCATTTTGAGGAATCCCACATACACATGTTGTCATGGTCTTATTTCTACTGGTAAGGACACCTAAGGACAACAGAGATCGCTCAGGAAAACACCTTTTGCAATAGTTACTGCTGAGGGCTAGTTAATGCAGCACTCTTACACATCAACATGTTAGGGTTGTATTCTAGGGTTACGTTTGCACTATCTTCACAACTCATGGACTTTATTTTTTTTCTGCATGAAAACCACACAGCCCAGTCCCCCATATGCTAATCTGAGGCTCCAAATATCCAAAGGGTGATGAAGCTGAAGTTAAGAAGCGTGGACCTAGCTGACTTGTAGTGAGGTATACACATGGCCTTGTGGAATGATAAAGGCTATAAAAATACTGAAAACTCCAATAGTTATCTTCATACTCACCTTTCTCCAGTTGGAGTCAGGACATTCATTTTTCTATGAGAAGCATAGGAACAAGAGAAACAAGGATTCTGAGAAACAAGGATTCTGAGAAACAAGGATATAAGACTAGTAGATTGACATAAAGTACTCTAAGAAACATATAAACATTTAAGAAATAAATACAAGTTCAACTCAGGCTCGATGAGGCTCTGAGCAACCTGATCTAGCTGAGGATGTCCCTGCTTACTGCAGGAAGGTTGGACTAGATGACCTTTGGAGCTCCCTTCCAACCAGGGCATTCTATGATTCTGTGAACTTCTGAATTATCTCTGATTCTACTGCAAGATTAGACAATTTTAAGAAGGCTGTATACAGACCACGCTTGTTACTAGACACTACTTAACCACCATTACTAAGTACATGACATTTCACAGTTTTACCATGGACCTGAAATGATATAACCACAGGCACTTAATAAAGACAGCAGTTTTGCTTTCTTCCCCGTCCATCTGAAGCCATAGGCACCTCTAACCCTATGGAGAAGCAGGTTAGGGGGCTAACATGTGCCACTGCCCTCCCCAGCACGGTTCACTGGCACTCAGCTGAACTTCAGTACCCACACAAGAGAAGTCGCCAAAACCCATGGCTAGGATCAGGGACTGGACTCCATCCATTCGATTCGCCCATCCATCTGCTCAACCGAGTTAGCCCTGCTACTTCTGGAAGAGTACCTGGTATGACCAAGTCATGTCATTGCTAAAGGACTCGAACACTGAGTCACCAAATAAAGACTTCCAGCCACATACACTCTGAAGCTTAACTTCCTTGACACATCACAACTGAAGCATCCTGGATATAGTGTCTTCTAGAAGACAACATCAACACTATCCCAACGCTTTTAAGGAGAAAGTCCTGACTACCCAACACTGACGTACGTAGTTGGCTGTACCTGGTTCCACGTGGGACCCCAAGGAAGCTAAAGAAGGTGCAAAAGGAGCTTGCATGAGTGCATGCGCACCACCGGGAACAAAATTTTTACTTTTGGGTCTAACACAATTATGATTCAGAAATGACAAGTGAAACACAGCCACTTTAAACTGTATCCTGAGAGCTGAACACAATTTATGAAAGCAGCAGAAGTCACCAGTGGTCTCACCCTTAGGAGTACAGTAATGAACAATTCATTTCCATGCTACTAGAGGGAACAAAAAGAGAGCAAACAAGGCAGTAAACCTTCCTCTTCCCTTTCTTCTCAATTATTATCTGGTTTATCTATAATTCATAGGTTTTACTATGAGAATCAACATAAAATCTGAACAGAGTTCAGATTTATGAATTTATTCTCTCAATACCCAAGTGAGGCTGACGGACAATGTTACTACCATTTTTTAGACAAAGGAATGACACACAGAGTAATTAACTGCCCAATTTTGTTTGTGTTTTTTTCAATAAGTATGATCTGGAATAGAAAATATGGGTGACTGGGGTATCCTTAAAAATCAGGGCATAAGAAATCTAAGGTAACAGGGGTAGCATATGGCAGATAAAAAATCCTGAGCCATGGTCCCATATACCTACTGAATGCAAAGGTATATGTGATTCCAGATAAATCATCCTTCAAATTCCACTTTCCTGGCTTTCACTAGGTGCTCATTTTACAGCACTGAGGATTATCACTCACATACTAGTTTTCAAAAAAGGATTTTTTTTCTCCAGGATGGTATTTTTACCTTCTACCTCCTGTACATTTGTTACGTGCTTTTCAAAACTCCTTTCTCAGTTCTAACTTACTGGTTTGCTTAAACTCATTTGACGGCTAAAGGAAAGTCAGACATAGGGAGAAACTGGCAATTCTTGGGATAATTCACCTCATGTGTATTAGACATATACATTTTAAAATGGGATGGAGATGTCCACCTCTCTCCATTAAATACAGAATGAACTCTATCTACTTTAGTGGCGAAAGGGGAAAGGGAAAGGCTGAATACTTATTTATCCAAGGCAGTATGTTTAGCCAGCACACCAAAGGCACAGGTGACACTGAGAAATCAAAGCAGCTATTTTCACACAGCTGTTAAAAAAAACCCCATGGTGGTGCTTTGTGAAACATACTTAAGAGCAGAGAAGAAGGAAAGAAAAAAAAAAATCATTTGTTTTACAACTTGTTTGATTGCCCAATGAATTGCTTAGTCACTTGTCTATTCCTGTTTGCCCTACGCGTGCATTTATGAAAATGCAGCCTGTGCAAGGGACCGTGGAGGGTGTCTGGAGGCAACACAGGGCACGCTGATACAGCCCTGACATTAATGTATCAGACTTGTAATGAGGGACTAATTTGGTTCTAAGCACTAGCTTGGCAGAAACAAAATACTTATAGACTATTAATAGAGAAACTTTTCACAGAAGCTGTGACCTTTATGACTTGCATGGTTTACAGCCCTATCTCTGTTACAATTAAGCTGATCCTTGCTGCAAAGCAACACGTTTGTGTCTTT
Organism: Ceryle rudis; assembly: GCA_033439905.1. NCBI lineage: Eukaryota > Metazoa > Chordata > Aves > Coraciiformes > Cerylidae > Ceryle > Ceryle rudis. The sequence continues at coordinate 271,704 of JAAGNO010022421.1, forward strand.
TTTCTCCCAATTATAAAGAAGGGACTGCTAATGTAGAGCAACTCTTCAGCACATACACTGATGCAAATCCCTTCTGCAGCACAAAGGTGTACTGAAACACAGGTTTTATGGTACTCTGAACAATAATGTCCCCTAATGTCCCACAAAAAAATCTGTCTTTGGAATCTGCAACTACTCCAGTCAAAGGCCTATGGAGATTTGAAGACAGGGATCTCAATGCTGTGACAATAAAACCAATTAATAGGAGAAAATATCATCAGTCACAATGTTACAGTGGAACCGGGGGCAAGGGGAGGACTGTATTTAAGTGGTTATTTCTCTCCCTTCAAAGTCAGACATATGTAATAGACTTCTAGTGACTCTGAGTATCATTAAACACCTAAAAACAGTATTGCAAATGCCTGATGGAAAGCAGTTACGAAACGCATCAAAGAGGACAGTCTATTTACAATTTCAGCCTTTATCTGCCAAGCCATGTGTCAACAAAAATACTGGTTGTTAAGGTCAGGGAGACCAGAAGAACCAGGGAAATAACTGTATCAGGATCATTTTTAACACAAGTGGTTAAAGTCTAAAACTCAGGAAAATATGTAATGCACAACATACATGTGCATTTTTAGACACCATAAAACAACTTTTTTTTTTTTTTTTTAGTAGTAAAAGTTACTTATTCATCTGACTTCATCTGCTCATTGCTGTAACTCACAGCAGCACACAGAACATTATCAAAAGGACATACAGTTTAAAAGTGCAGGTGCATGGGATTAAACAACAACAATAAAAGATATAAAACAATGTAAAAATACAACAAATCAGCTCCAGAAATACAAGCGAGAGAGGGAAATTTGGAAATAATTAGAACAATTGGTACAGTAATCCTAGTTCTTCCTGACACTGCAGCAATGAGGAGCTCTACAGGTATATGCCAATAGCTCAAGCAGCAGAACAGCAACAAGCATCATTTTGTCATACTTAAAAAACAGAGGGTTGAACAAGCTAGCAGCTCAACAGAAGCAATTAGAAGCAAATGGTGAGTGCAGCTAAATGACTAGTATTTCAGCAGTTTTTGGCTTTGCAACTATTTGTGCCACAAGAAATGATTTGTAGTGATGTTCTGAATGTAAAAAGTGATAGAATAGTTCACGGAAAGCATGTTTCTTTAATTTATCCTATTCTTAGTAACAGATTTGAATGATGGCAGATCTAGCATTAATTTGGTCTCGAGAAGAGAAGAGAAGGCAGAGTGAAAATTCTCCCCATGAAAATTATTTCAGCCACATCTTTGACAGCTGGCCCACAACCATGTTACTCTGTGAATGCCAAATTTCTGAGATAACTCAGGAGAGATAGTAGAGCTCTGCACGGCCAAGAATGTAATGATAGGAAGAGATTATTCACTATTTTTTCTATGAACTGGAGGCTTAAACTGAACAGAGGGAAGAACTACTTTTTTTCATGTAACACATACTTGGAACTCATTGCCACTCCATACTGCAGAGGCCAAGAGAATAAATGGGCTCAAAGGAGGATTAAACAAGTTCACAAAAGGGCAGGGCCATACATGTATATTAAACTTTAAGGTCAAGAAATAGCCTCAGAGGCTGAAGATGCATAAAATACTGATTTTTTTAAGCTATAAAGTAGAAGATACATTGAGGGAGGTGACGTGAAGTATCCCAGAGGAAGAATCACTCCATACCAACCTTGTTTTTCTGCTCTTCTGGGAAACACTAGCCAGGTTACTGGGACACTTGGACCAACTCAATAGGAAGGATTTTAGACTTTGGTCAGTTGTTTCTACACACGCACACACACACGTTCGCAAGTGAAACATGTCCTTTTGAAACTGAAGGACTCACATCAGAGGAGTAGGTAGGCTAGTTCTTATGCCAGCAGGACTAGGATGACCTCCAAACACCACACTGCTTGGGACTTTTACAGATACATAGCACATGCAACAAATAACAGCTTTAAAAATGGAAAAGACTCAAGAAATCATGCTCATCAGAAAGGAAAAAGATCAGTTTGCAATATCTAGGCTATCCTTCAGTCCAGTAAGGCAGGGCTCTCCACTACACATTGTCCATTGCTTTCTTCAGGTCAAATCCAGATCACAAGCTGATGAGCATAGTACCATTTCTTATTCAAGAGTATTTTGCAGTTCCGTAAGGACACGCCATCATCTCAGTATCCTCTAGCCCAGGAAGCAGGTGTAGGGAGCATGAAGAAATATGTAAGGGCATGGGGAGGTGGTGGGTGTGCTTCTCGATCTCGATGCAAGAGGCTGGAAGAAGGGTGAGAGCCGCTGCCAAGGCAAATGGGGGACAACAACAAAAAAGAATAGCACATGTAGGTTGCCGAGGTGACTGAAGGATACTGGAAGCAGCAATGGGCAATCTGAAAGGTTCAGAAGCAGTAGGTATTTCAACAGCTAGCACTCAACCGAACAAGTCTCCTTGACCTCATTAAGACAGTTTTTTCTAAAACCACCCCTACTCTCTAAGAGCAGGGTATCTTAGCAACTTTTGCTTATCAGGTCTGGTGGTAGAAGTAACAATACTATGGAAACCACTTAAATTTTCTCCATTGAAATCACTGTAAGGCTTAATGCTTGCACCAAGATCATACACAACAGTATTTAATGATATTACCACGACACAGTGATAGAGGGGGTGGCTGGGAAAGGGGAACCTAAAAAAAAAAAAAAAAAACCACAAAAAACCCCCAACCAAAAACCCTCC
>JAAGNO010022421.1:274544-313468 GCA_033439905.1 Ceryle rudis
GAAATCAAAGAAATAAAGTAAAAAAAAAAAAAAAACCACAAAAAACCCCCAACAAAAAACCCTCCACAAAATTGCCTGACAAGTCATTTTTGTGAAATGAAAAGTAATTTACACAGCAGTTTTACAGAAAAGAGAATTATGCAGTTAATCGGCGCTGCTAGATAATTACACTGTACGTGAGGCCTTGCTTTTAGGGAAAAATATAAGCTAATAAAGAGAGTCAGACGTTCGGTAACGGCAGGGCTTTTGGGAGATACCGGAGACACAAAGCTAAATAATTTAAAGCTATGGAGTGTAATGACTGTGAAACTGAATTATTTTAAGTTTACAACAATTCTCCACCCAATTATATACCTAAGTCCAAAAGCTAGAGAATTCCCCTCGGCTGCAAACAACCACAGCAACAACGAGAAAGCCAAGGGGATGTGCTTTTGAACATGACCAGACTCTGAATGTGTCCTCCCAACTGCCATGTACATCCTTAATATTGAGAGGTCTGCTAGAGAATTAAACCTAGTTCACACTTCCCTCCAGTTACTGCTGGTTCAAGTAAGGTCACTTCCTAATACAGTCAATTGCAGTCAATCAATTTTCTTTGCTGTGCCTTTTTGTACCTTTCAAGCACCAGCAGCAGATGGCTCAGCCTGGCTGTCTCACTGACACATTCCTAGCAAAGAAGCCAGTGAAAAGTTAAACAACGTTGAATTAACAATTAAAATGATGGCTGGTGTAATGAGACTGTTTCATTACCTTTGCTTTGTAACCAATTTAGCCCTGGTTATTATTGACCTTTGGCAATACTGCACCGAAGTAAAATGCACTATCCTAAAAAAGCGTGGGTATACTGGAAAGCAGATATTGTTTCTGAGTCTATTCATAAATAAACCAGACCATTTCCCTTCCCGTGTTAAGAGGTTTGCCTTACAGCTGAGTTACCAGCATTCAGCAGTCACCCTTACTTTGTGTCAGTGCAACAAACAATAACAAGAACAACCTGATACAGTACACCTGGCAAATAATAACAATAATACTAATACTTACTTCTACAGCACCCAAAAGAGCAGCAGGTATTTTGCAAAGTAGTTAAAAAGACAAACTATGTGCCACAGTGAGCTAATAGTTGGTGAAACAGTAGAACTACACAGGGTGGAAAAACAGGAGGAGGTGGTGTAACAGGAGGAAGTATATGGGTTACAGGAATAACATTAAACAGTTACTAATCTGAGGGACATGAGGTTAAATTCATGCTGCCTATTCTTATTCCACACTGAGTTCAGAGGAATCCCCAGGACTGGACGTTTTGTTAGCATGCCTTCCAAAACCATTTTTTTCCAAAAGTGCTGTTTGCTCACATGCATCTTTTTTTTTGCTTTCGTTTTGCAGCAGGAAATCACAGAATCACAGTTTTAGGGGTTGGAAGGGACCTCTGGAGATCATCTAGTCCAACCCCCCTACCAGAGTAGGATCACCTAGACTAGGTCGCACAGGAACACATCTAGGTGGGCTTTGAATGTCTCCAGAGAAGGAGACTCCACAACTTCCCTGGGCAGCCTGTTCCAGTGCTCTGTCACCCTCACTGTGAAAAAGTTTCTCCTTATGTTTACGTGGAACCTCCTACGTTCCAGCTTGCACACATTGACCTTGTCCTATCATTGGATGTCACTGAGAAGAGCAAGATACATTTGGAAGATATATCTAGAAATTTTGTCAGTTCCAAAGTAAATACGACTATTAAGGATTTACACTTCAACAAGAGTAGCCACAGACTCTGAAGCTTTCACCAATTTCACAGGGACAGAATGGTAGAATCAGTGACTTTGGGCCAAGACGCACCAGGCCAAATGGAGAGGAGCAGCTCTCTTCCCTACACATGATATAATGCCCCAACAAACCACACCATGGGACTCTTCACACTAGCAGCACACATCAGAAGAACTTGTGACTGATCTGTTTCTCTTGCTCATTTTTCATTTGATTTTCAGGGCTCACTGTTCAGGGATCTGAGCAGCCTCCTTGGCTGCCTTATGAGGAAAGGCTGAGAGACCTGGGGCTTTTTAGTCTGGAGAGGAGAACACTGAGAGGGAATCTAATTAATGTCTATAAATACACAAGAGCTGGGTGTCAAGAAGGCAGGGACAACCTCTTTTCACTTGCACCTTCTGACAGGACGAGGGGCAATGGATTCAGGCTCAAGCAAAGGAAGTTCCACCTCAACAGGAGTAGGAATTTCTTTACTCTAAGAGTTGTAGAGCACTGGAATAGACTCCCCAGAGAGGTCGTGGAGTCTCCTTTCCTGGAGACTTTCAAGACCTGTCTGGATGCATTTCTGCTCGATCTGCTCTAGTTTTGTCCTGCTCTGGCAGAGAGGTTGGCCTCGATGATCTTCAGATGTCCCTTGCAACCCCTAACATTCTGTGATTCTGTGTAGCTGATCCACTGAAAGTGCCATGATGCCACATGAAACTGCTGCTCCCACACACCTCTGCATCCCTGCCAGAGGGATTACAGCATCCTTCACCTGCTAAGTGCACTGCGGACAGCCCAAGGCAGGAGGCAGAAGAAAGGAAGGTGCATTTAGAAAACAAAAGACCAGGAAAAACCACAGCATCTGTTACCAAATCCATCTACCAGTACAAAACCAATTGCCATGCAGTTCCCCGCTCTCTGGGCAACTGCATAACATCCAGAACAAAGCACACTGGTGGCGCCTCCGAACTATTAATAATAGTAAGGTATGTGCCGCAGCGGGAGGGAGAACTGTGAGGGGTGGTGCTTCACAGGGCTGGCATAAGGAACGGATCCGCTCCAGGCTGCCTGCCAATGGACGGGAAAACTTGACTTTCCGGGGGCCGCCAAAGGATGCTTTTCTCCTGCCTGCAGTACTCTTTGGAGGGCTTTCGCCCAGACTGGGCTGCACTGAGCCAAATGCAGATGAGAAGTATTCATGCTTGCTCTTCCATCTCCCCAACTGGTACTGTTGCCTCCTGATGAAATGGAGTCACTCAGTTCCCTAGACACCCTACAGGTAAAAGCTTCCTCTTCATCCCACCAGGCTTGTGGGGTTTTATAAAGGTCACGGCTCAGGTGTTGAGCACCTGAGAAAAATAATTCCCCCTAGCCCCTTAACCCAAGGGGAAGCAAGAGTGACAGCAGAGCCTGTCAAGAGATACTATTCAGGTTGTCCAAGATCCACTGCAAATGTAGGGATTAGGATGGTCTCATGAGATAGAGAATTTTTTGATGGAAACACCTAAGTCCCAGCTAAAAGCCTCATATACTAAAGGTTTTGTAAGGGCAAAAGGCAATAAACCAGCACTGAGAAAGGAAGGGGCACAGGGAAAAAGAAATTCAGATGCATCAGTACACCATTTAGGATGGGGAGACACGTCCAAGGGAAGTAAACTGTGTATTCATGAACAATCTGCTGCCAGTGCAGGTCTTGGATCACCTTCGGGTTTCCACACACATGACATACCCCTGAGATGCAGTGTGTCTCTGCTGGGGTTCTTCCTCCCCCTCTGCTGTCTGCCAAACTGGAGAACACTGCACAGAGAGATGATGGCTGACTTAGTTAAAAGGACTGCACACGGCTTGCTGCTAGAAACATTACTAAATACATTGATGTTTCACAGCCAAGTTTACTCTCACTGCTGTTTGTGTTTCTGGTTGGCATAGAGCAGGAGCACTCAGGCGGGTCCAGCGCCTGCAGTTGTGCAGATCTGCTGCAATACCTCATATTCACCAGCGGAGCTGATCAAAGCTTCCCAGTTCATTTCTCCCAGTAGCCTACCTTTGCTGCAGAGATGTGCTGTGGCACACTGAGAGCCCAGCTCTGTACAAAGGTGCATACAGAAAATTTATACCTTGCCTATATATACAGCCTTCAGCTTTCAAACCACTAGCACTGACTCCACAAGTAGGAGAAGCAATTTGTCTTCCATGTGTACGAAGCAGAAAGAATTTGAGATATCATCTGTTTTGCAGAGGATTAAGGCTACCAAGTGTCTATCTTAAAACATCAGCCCGCCTCACAAATACAAACATGCAGCTTGGGTTTCCAGGGACACATTATCTCACATCATGGTATATGCCAAGGGGTTAATCTGAGCCTTGGAGATATGTTTTGAAACTGTTTTTGCTAAGCTGCTGTCATCTCCTAAATATAACTCTGTTTTCATTAAAAAAAAATAAAGAAGAACAGTTCTTTGGGAGTTTCTTCTGAAAAAAAAGTAGTTCTCTGAGGCCGTCTAGAGGACTCCTTGAAGTTTTTCGGGTGTTCTAAAAATTACCCCTGTGAAGACCAGCACAGTCATGCCTCCCTGGTGCAGATGCCCAGAGAACGCAAAGCCTGCACGGCTCCTGCACTGGCTGCCCCCAGCTCTACAGCTTGAGATGGCTTTTCCTGACCAGAGCTAACAGTGCCCAAATAATTTCCATGTGACTTCACAAGCTACTTCTTGTAGAGAAAAGTTTAACTGAATTATCACCTCATTCCAAAACAGTTCCTATACAAATAAGAAAGCCCATGAGCACAGCACCAAAATTTACTAAAACGCTTATTTTCTGGCAGCTGTTGACAGAGTGTGCGTTACTTTTCAGCAACTAATACAATTCTGTTCCTGTTCCTATATAGGACCGACCATGTTTGGTCTCTAAGCTGGAGATCACCTCTGCGCTTGCACGGCCAATATTCTTCAGGACTCTCTATTAACATTTTTGCTATGGCGGCTGCTGCAGCTGAACTATTCTGCACAGATTTTCTGCTTGCTGTGGGGGGTTGGGGGGGCGTTAATTATACAGAAAGCTGGAGCAGGGCCAGACAGCCCCTCTGGTGCTCTGTCTCCTACATGCACAGCCTCCTTCCTGCTGTTTTGCAGCTACAAGGATCACCTGTTGGTCTTGGCGCTCGCCCAAACTGGGGCCTAGCGGAAATGACAGAATCAGCTAGAAATGAGAGCCAGCTCCTATTCCAGCCACCCAAATGAGAGAAATACAAAAACAGATGATGGCAATGTGATCGAGCTGCTGCATGCAGGAGCCAAGAGGGGGTGGGGTAGAAGGGAATGGAGAAAGAAGGGGTATATACACTGAAAGAAACATACAAAACCCCAGAAAACTCCTCAAACCACTAACAAGAAGCTTTTTTTCTTTCCTCTTTTTATATTCAGTACAGCAAAAACACTAGGAGAATTTTTCTCCACAGGGAGCACCTGCCGATAGGGAGAACTAACTACCTTGTTCCTGCTCCTGCTGGTGATGTCGGATGTTTCCATTTCCCACGTGAGAGATGGCAAAGAGATATTTGGGGACGTGGCAGAAACAATTTACCTTTTTCAGACCAGCTCCTCTCTGTACTGCACATTGACACACAAACTGTTCAAAGATTTGTGTCAGAAATTCCCTTTTTCTATAATAACAGTGCTTAGCAAAACCTTTTACTTCATATTGGGGTGAGCTACAATGTTGTGCAGCAGAAGGATTAAGTGTCACTCTCCTCTCATTTCTTTCTTCTGGGCAGAAAAGCAGCCAAGTAACCCAACAGAAAAGGTAACCATCGCTAACAGTATTTAAAAGAGGACTGCTGCCTTTTAAGTGAAAAAAACCCCAACAAGCTAATTAGACAGTGCATTTCCAGATATAACTAGTTTAATACAAGACCTTGGATTCCACATTTACTCAAAGCAGTAAGCATCCTAACATCTGAAATTTCTCATGAAATTTCTCTGGACCCATGAGTTTAGTGACCCTATAAATGCATACTCTCTCAAATAGCTTAACAGGCTTTAAATGAGCTTTTAAGAGGGTTTTCTTTTTAAGCAATGATTTTTAGAAATAATAAAAGCAAGAAAAAACCTAATTCTTAAAAGGAAGTTTTTCCCTCTCCAAGAGCAATGGAATGGGTCCCCAGAGCTTCCTTCTTCCTGAGAAAACACCTCATGAATAATCAATGCACAAGCCAATTCCTCAATAAGCACCCAAGCTTCAAACACACCCAGTATTCAGCAGTCTCTCTGACTCTAGCCTTTAAACTCTTAACACTTTTTTGCCTCCCTCTCCCCAATTTCCCAGGCTTCCTTTATTTCTGTTCTTTCTAGCAACTAGGTAGGTAAGCAGAAGCAAAATTTGAGCAGTGGGAGAAAGCTGGGGCTAATTTGCACCTTATGAATTATTCAGGCCCTCCTGATTCCTGCACCTGCACCGAGGCAGGAAGCTTGCGAGGAACAGTCATTACTCTTCTCTTGGGTTTGCACAAGCTTGGTTACTGCTCAGACATTTTGTTCTGTAACCAAGGGCTTCAGGTCTTGTATTAAGCAGAGGTAGTGGGAGGAAAAAAAAAAATAAACTTACATTGTAAATCCTCCCCTCCCCTGCTGTCCCAAACCCAGGATAATCGTTCAACCCCCTTCTGAGACAAATGAATTGTGGTTTGTATCAGACTGCTGAATTCATCTCACATATGCTAATCTGGATCAGAGCATCAGCAGAGAAAAAACGAATGTGTGCACGAGCTGGTCTTGTCAGATACTTACTCAGCTATATTAGACTGCACATTTAAACTTCTCCATAGCTCAACAGGGAGTATTTCACCTGCATCAAGTATTTCAAACCCTAACTTGATCATTAAGGCATCCTTCTCCACAGATACACAGCACAAATAAATTATCTCTCTGGCATTCTAGCTAACATCAGGGATACTAACAGTTTAATACTATTGGAAGAGCCTATACATTGTGCTTTCAACAGGACGGATTTAACAAGCAAATATATCTTTTCCATCTTCATCTGCTATTATCTTGGTAAACAGAATGTGACACCTAACTGCAAATCCACATATGATCCATGAATCTAGACAGCCATTGGGAACATTTGCAGAGAGCAGCTACAAAACAATTAGCACTATTAACGTTTTAAGATAACAACATGATTTTGAGTTAATATTCTAAGGCAAACAGACCTAAAAGTATTATGCAAATTCAAAGCAGCAGCACCATCTTTACTCTAGCTCATGTCCACAGCTGCACTGAGCATCTTTGGGTCTTGTCCTTATTAACATGTCATCACCAACAAGTTCTCCACTTAAAAGATTGTCTCATTAATCCCAAGCAAATAAGCATCATGCTTTGACTGATTCAGTAAAACCGATCTGTGGTAACTGATAAGGAAACCTTGTTTAATCCCCTCTTCCAAAATAACAAGTCAGACACAAGTGTTAAGCATTCAGAAAAGTACAGTCAATTCTTATCAAATCTTTGCTCTTCTTCTTTCTATGCCTAAAAAAGTTAATTCATTTTCCTTTCAATGCAGAATGCATGATTGGTCCTATGCTGCTCTTATCTCATTCCTATCCAATAACAGGTACTCTGGCTCTTTTTTTAAAGTATTTTAATCAGGCATGTAAACACATTTTATTCTTTGATGCTCTTTCATTCAGCATCATTAATCCCCAGCATGAAATCAATAGACTTAAAACATTTAATCACGTCAAAATGCAACACACAAATCCACAAAGGACTTCAGTTCATCACACACTGAATAGTCTGCAAGTTGGAAACTATGCCTTCTTTTTGCCTTGGGAATCAGCAAACTCTAAGCTAGTCTTTCATTGAAGTAAACAGATTTCTCTTTCCAAGTATCTGCCATTAGGCAAAGAAAGATGCTGATAAACAAAACATGGGATTTTCTGTTTGCTTTGTCATCTTTTTTCATCTCTTGTGGTCACACTGGCCTTATGAGAAACACTTGTTTCACCACAACCTCTTGACAGTATGCATGTTTAAAGAAGTTAAAAACAATTACAGTATCTGGGTTACAGAATATACTGGAGGTGCAAGGGAAGGGAAAAACATCTTTGCAGTTGTTTATTTTTCTTTTTTAACAGCACACGTTGTTCCTTTGCTTGAAAAGAGTGCACAAGGGACAACAGTCATAGCTGCTTTAGAAAAGAAAAAAAAAAAAAAAGAAGAAAAATTGGTCTACCTTATATATGATTTCCAAAGCCACTGGGATACAGAAAGTTAGAAGAATCTATTTAATGTGGCAGAAGTTGTGGTGGAGATGTAAAAATTAAGAACAGCCATACCCATATTTGATAGGCAGAAGGGCAGGAAGGAGTAAACAGGGAAAGGGAATACTCTAGATAATGGAATAACATCTTTAGTTCTATTACATTAAGAAGCACTGAAAGCTTGCTCATTTGAAAGGAGAAAATCAAGTAGGGAAAGTGAAACACATGGAGAAGAGTGGAAAGCAGCATGCTGAAGAAACCCAAAAGGAAAGGCCCATTTCCACCCACTGTCCCATGAACAGTCCTACCTAGCACATCCCTAAAGTCATGAAGTCCTTCACTGTTAAGCTGGAGTTTCTTTGGGTACCAACCACCAGGCACATGTTCACACATACTTATTCTGACGGCTGCCCATTTTCTACCTACAGGCAGGGAAATGTCCTGAACTTTGCCTCTGTCTTGTGAAGAAGCCCCAACAGGCAGGCAGAGTTTTGATGGTGATGGCTCCAGAAAGGTGCTGTATTGTAGTCTTGCAGTTAGGTAGTTCACCCAGGAAAGGACAGACTTGATTACAGGTCCTTCTGAGACAGTAGGTTCATTCAGCATGTCCACTCACCCTAGGAATAACCCAGCTGTAAGGATTCAAGGTCTTGTGCATGAGTGTCCATGCAAGTGAGGCCACTCTGCAACCAGGAATGCAAGAACCAGAAGACTAAAATGTGGGATGCAAAAGGGTGATCACAGCTGCACACTAGAAATCTGGACACTCAGTTTTGAAAGGGGAATGGTGAAAGCTGTACTTCAGTACCCATGACTTTTTCTGGCCTAACATTGCTCCTGGGAATGGAGCCTACAGTCACAGTCCTGTGCATGCTCAGGTAGAATTCAGGTTCTTCTTACCCACTCTTCTTCCCATCCTGTGACTTCTATGGTCCTGTCTATACAATGGTCCATACTCTGCAAGAAAGGAGATGGGAGACTCCACTGCTCCCCAAGCATCCCATCTGATTAGGCCTGTGCAAAGTATCCCAATGGTTAAAACAATTCTGCCATGCTTGTGCTGAGAATGTAAACCTGAGGTCTCCCAGTTTGTTGACAAGCTAGTTAACAAAGCTCTGCTGCAAAAGGTGGGGATATTCCTGTTTCTGCTGCCATCTTGTTTTTCAAAAGAATCATCTCTGCTCCATTAACATCCACAAAAGGCTATGTGGACTACCTCTGAGTGAAACAGGTGCTCTGATTTACTATTGGTTCCCTATACAGTCCTTAAAAACTTGCCTTTTGTAACGGGGCTGTGTTCCTAGGGAAGCACTTACATTCCCCAGGCTGTCAGCAAAGAGGAGTATATACCCAAACTAGATCGGTAGGGTCTCCTTTTTGGTTGCTCCTGAGACATGCAACCCTCTCCTGTGATTATAATGGTGAATTCAGGTGCTTTTCATAGAATCATACAATGTTAGGGGTTGGAAAGGACCTCTAGAGATCATCTAGACCAAACCCCTTTCCAGAGCAGTATCACCTACGGCAGGCCACAAAGGATGCCATCCAGGTGGGTTTCGAAAGTCTCCACAGAAGGAGACTCCACAACCTCTCTGGGCAGCCTGTTCCAGGGCTCCGTCACCCTCACAGTGAAGAAGTTTCTCCTCATGTTGAGGTGGAACTTCCTATGTTCTAGCTTATATCCATTATTCCTTGTCCTATTACTGGGCACCATGGAAAAGAAACTGGCCCCTTTTCCTCAGAGGTCAGATCACCCTGCAAAGCTTAACCTTAGCATACAGGTAGAAGTTTGTGTCCAATCGAGGCACAAGCACTACGTGATCAAATGTGAAAGAAGTTTTGTATGTAACAGAGATACCACTGCCTCCAGCGTAGCACAACATACTCTCACTACAGCTGAGTGAGGCAATGTAAGGATCCAGAGTCTTAGTGAACTCCTGATTTTGCAGTTTTTCCCACTGAAAGCAATGTTTATGCACTGAACTGCATGGAGGAAAAGACGTAGATGAGGGAATTGCTTCAAATGCTTTGGCTATCCTAGATGCATTGATTTTTCATTACCTCATTTGTGGAAAAAAAACAAACACCACACCAACAAAAAACCTGAAGTAAAACTAATGTAATGAGGGCATTCCAAATCAGGCAAAGAGAAGATCAAGCATTTTCTTCTGTCAGTGCTCTTAATTATTACCAGTAACATCTTATTTATTATCACCATTGTTATTCTTTATCCTTTTTCTTTATAAATGATCCCAACTGTCTCTCCCCAAATGTGTACTTTCTGTTCGACAGAGGCTGGATCCACTCACAGTTGAAAGCAATCAAAGTTCAGACATATATAACATTTTTTTTTTAAAGCCTCTGCTCTGGAGCTACAATTTGGTCCTGCAGATGAATTGCAAGTACAGACTTGGGCCTTCCTAACTAAATGGGAATCCTGGTAAGTGAAATCATGTCCTCTGCAATGCTTATTTTCTTTTTGAACTGGTGACAAATGAGAACTGCTGCTTCCAGTTACATCTTACAAATGGCAGGAATAAAACGGAACAGTACAAACGTTTGTCTTTGAATAGCAGAGAGTCAAAGCAAACTAAGGTGAAAATGGTGTCCGGCAGGGTAATTCAGATCAGGAAAGTCATCCAACTCCAGAGCAGCTTGACCCTAACATAGCCCCAGAGGCAGTGCTACAGCTGCCAGCTAGACAGCTAGCCAAGAAGCTAGCAGAGGTGCAAGCCAAGAAGCCAGCCATGAACCCACATGCCAATGCAGGAAAGCTTTATGCCAGAATTTGGCATCTGGGTCCTCCAGCTGCCAAACATCTCCCATCTGGCCAAGTCTGTGGAACGAGGTGTTAAAAAGAGGAACAGGGGTAAATTATATAAGACCAAAAGCAAGTACCATTTGGGAGACAGCAAGGATGAAGAGGCATGTTGTGCCCGCCAACATCTGAAAGTGACATAGTATCATTTTGTCACCAACGAAATGGTGGATCAGGGCACTTCTGGATCAGGGGAGGCAGTATGGATAAAATGCTCAGCTTTTTACAGGAAAAGAAAAGTTAGACATGCATGAACTGGAGCAACAGTCCCAGCCTGTGGCCAACCATGAAAGTGAGCAGATGCAGAACATTTGTGTGAACTTAGAACTTTTAGAAGATTTTGGGAGATCAATTTAAAAAAGGAAATGGGGCCTTCCAAAAATGTTTCTTCAAGACTTTTGTGATCCATTCTGTTCACCACCATCACAAAGAGAATCAAGTATCTAAGAACGTTTCTGTATTTTCATAACTAGAATACCACCATTTTGAGTTTGATTTTATGAAATACCATTCTTGAGATTTAGTGGAAAAAAATAACTTTAGTATTACAAAATTGAGAAAAAAAACCACAACAAAACTGGGCAGGCATGAAATTTCATAGACTCATAGAATCGATTGGAATAGACCTTTGAGATCATCAAGTCCAACAGTTAACCTAACACTTCCAGGTGACCACTAAACCACACCCCTCAGCACCACATCCATATGTCTCTTAATGTCCAGGAATGGTGACTCAAACTCTTCCCTGGACAGCCTCTTCCAATGCTGCTGTTAAACACTTTCAGCAAATAATTTTTTCCTAATATCCAACCTAAACCTCCACTGGCGCAACTTGAGGCTGTATCCCCTTGTCCTATCACTTGTTACTTGGGAACACAGACCAGTCCACTCCTGCTTTCAGGTGATTGCAGAGTTCGGTAAGGTCACCCCTGAGCTTCCTTTTCTTCAGGCTAAATTCTAATGAACTGAGGTTGTTCATTAGAATCATAGAACTGTATGTGTTGGATGGGACATTTAAAGGTCCTCTAGTCCAAACCCTTTGTAGTGAGAAGGGACATCACCATCTAGATCAGCTTGCTCAGGGCTCTATCCAACCTGACCTGGAATGTTTCCAGGGATGGGACATCTACCACTTCTCTGGGTAATCTGTTTCACCACTGTCACTGTAAAAAATTCTGCCATATATCTAGTCTAAATGTACCCTCTTTTAGTTTAAAAATGTCACCCCCTGTCCTGTTGCAACAGGCCATCCTAAAAAGTCTGCCCACATCTTTCTTACAGGTCCCTTTTAAGTATTGAAAGGCCACAGTAAGGTCTTCCTGGAGCCTTTCTTTCTCCAGGCTGAACAACTCCAGCTCCCTCAGCTTTTCTTCACAGCTGAGGTGCTCCAGCCCTCTGATCACTTTTGCAGCCCTCCTTTGGACTTGCTGCAACACATTTATGTCCTTCTTGTGCTGAGGGCTCCAGAGCTGGACACAGTACTCCAGGTGAGGTCTCACAAGAGCAAAGTAGAGGGGCAGAATTGCCTCCCTCATCCTGCTGATCATGCTTCTTTTGCTGCAGCCCAGGATACAATTTGCCTTCTGGGTTGCGAGCACACATTGCCAGCTCTCATCCAGCTTTTCATCCATAGGTACCCCACAGCCCTTGTTCGCAGGGCTGCTTTCAATCCTTTCATCCCTCAGTCTGTATTGATACTGGGGATTGCCCTGACCCAGGTGCAGGACCTTGTACTTGACTTTGTTTAACCTCATGAGGTTCACATGGGCCCATTTCTTGAGCTTGTCCAGGTCCCTCTGGATGGCATCCTGGTCAACAACAGCACTCTGATTACTGTTTGCTGAGGGTGCACTCAATCCCACTGTGTATTGTCACTGATGAATATATTACAGCACTGGTCCCAGTATGGACCCCTGAGGGACACCACTTGTTACCATTCTCCATCTGGACATAGAGCCATCGACCACTACTCTCTGGATGCAACCATCCAACCAGTTCCTCATCCACCAAGTAGTCCATCTATCAAATCCATCTCTCTCCAGTTTAGAGAGAGGGATGTTATGGGGGACCCTGTCAAAGGCCTTACAGAAGTCCAGATAGATGACATCCATGGCTCTTCCCTGCTCTTCCCTTGTCCACCGACATAGTCATTCCATCATAGAAAGCCACTAGGTTGGTCAGGCAGGACTTGGCCTCAGTGAAGCCATGCTCGCTGTCTAGAATCACCTCCCTGTCCTCCACGTGCCTTAGCATAGTTTTTAGAAGGATCTGTTCCATGATCTCCCCAAGCTGATAGGTTAGTACTTCCCAGGGTAGGTCCCTCTAATGCTCCTCATACAAGACTTGTGCTCTAGACCCCTCACCCAGCTTTGCTGCCTTTCTTTGGACATGCTCCAGCACCTCAATGTCTATCTTGTAGTGAGGGGCCCAAAGCTGAACACATTCAAATGAAATATATACAGTCACAGAACTCTATTCAATTGTGGCAGAACTCACTTCAGGCAAGCAGTTACTGCTCCTAAACTGCACTGTACTCCAGGAAGCAAGCCCAGCACTGATGAATACTCCTAGCAGTGTGAGCAGTTTTAAGTGCACCAGAAGAATTTATACTTTGAAATGATACACTGACCTAAATATTCATCTCCTTGGTCCCATTTCCACCTTTCACTCTATAGGCAGGTCCACATGGCTTAAATGAGGCTTGCCAGATGTGACTTTTGTGAACAATTTGGTCCTTTATTCTAAAAGACATAGAAGGCCCTGTATCTCTCCTTCAAGTTTCTGCTCTTACTAGCAGCTATTTACCACACCAAAATGCTACATTTCGGTCTCATCTCACTCCAGTCAG
The DNA here is from genome assembly GCA_033439905.1 of Ceryle rudis. Lineage (NCBI taxonomy): Eukaryota > Metazoa > Chordata > Aves > Coraciiformes > Cerylidae > Ceryle > Ceryle rudis. The sequence goes on from JAAGNO010022421.1 coordinate 288,216, forward strand.
AGACAACAAACTTCAAAGGTTTAGAGCTGTTACATGGGATGACTTACGTTGTTTTCATCTATATCTAACCAAACTCTAGGGGCCTCCTTACTAGAATCTCAGATTCACTGTATGTGTAAACTCTGTATGTAAATACATGGTCAATTTTTTGAGCAAAATACTGGTAACATTAAACAAAGAGCATAAACCTGGCAATATAAGCCTCTTTCTTGAAAATGCTTCCTGTAGAATAGAAGTTAATAAAATTGGTGATCATATATATATTATTGCTAATTTCAGCTAGAGGAGCTGGCATTCAAAATTGTAGTCAAAATATCAGTTTATTTTAGAAACACAACATTTTGGTAGACTACTAGGCTCATTGGAGTAACTTCTGAAGTTGCACTGATAATTTCAATCAGGGCAAAGAAAATTCTAAGGATTTTTAAAAAATAAATATATCATCTCAATTTCATATCAAAGGAAAACTTAAAACTTTGTATTGGTTTTAACAGAGAAGTTGCTGCTGCTACTTTGATAATGTTTGAGTAATAAGATCCTGCAAATTTTTAATATAAATATAGCTGTTGTAATGCAATTAACCGCAAATTGGAAATAGCAGTAGATTTGAGGAACGATTTCTGTATTTGAGTACTCATTAGCAATTTGAAAGTGTAATTGCTCTTAATTTTATTATGAAGCTTAGCGCTACTTACAAATGTGAAGAATTAGGCTTATTGTACAACTTATTTGCTTATACTGAATGTGTTAAATTTGGTTTCCTTCTGCAGTCCACAGATAGAAGGCCCATGGATTACTAAGAGTAGGTAAAGCAGGGAGTTGATGGGTTTACACTTGTCACACGATAAACATGTCTCCAGAGGAATCTTTTTAGGACGCCACAAAACAAACAGAAGAAGGGGAGAGGACAAAAAAGCAAGCAGGCACACTGGGAGTGGACATTTCCTTGCACGCTGTTTTAAAACCCAATAAACCAACACCAATGAATCCGACACAAACAGGAACTCTACCAGCGTTGGTACATCCTTTCTGTCATGTGACTGACGTCATTTCTACTTGGGCAAGTGAGGTGAACCCCAGGCACCTTATGGCATCACAATGCTCACTAAACCTCCCACTCACCCCCCACTGGATTTGTATGTTAACCCTGCACTCTAAAGCAGGGCACTTATCGAGCACATTACACAGTAAGGTGTTAAAATGTTGGCCTCCTTGAAAAAAGGAAAGCAAGGAGATGTTTGCAAAGACCTCTTCCTACATTTTACAGCTATGCTTGTCGACTGTTTCATGGTAACTGGCAATGACCCATTATAACATGAGCAATGGTAATTCACATTAACTTTGTTACTCAATTTCAGCAGACTATTTTGAACATTTTAAACTGCATTAGCAAACACCAGGATTTTTTTTCTTCTGTTCTCATGGTTTGGTGACTGAGATTTGTAAAGAGATTTGGAGCTTTCCCATGATGCACACCACCACCCTCCCAGCCCCAGAATATAAAAAGCAATAGCAAAAATCAACTTTGGACCTTGTCCAGCCCCGTATATCCCCCAGCCATGACATAAAGAGGAGAAGAAAGCTGAAAAGCACTGCTACTAGACTTTGTCAATAAAACAGAACATTATATAATACACAATAAAATGCTTCATACCTGGAGTTGAAAAAACGAAAAGGGTTAACAGCTGACCTGGCACAGCCCCACATGCTCTCTCTGGAAATTGAACACAGACAATTAGGAATTTTAAGTTACCCCAAACAATTGCAGGGGACTTAGACAAGCTTGAGGAACACTTGGTAAGCACATAGCCTCAGTGTGGAAGAGACTTTAGGACTTTCCCATTTGCTTAAAACTCCTTAAACTGAAATTGCTCAGTAGAGGTCCTAACTAATGCTATAAGCAAGTCATTAGGAGCTCTGCCATTAATTTGCATGGGAGCAGAGTCAAAGTTTAAGGGCCCAGGTGTCACATAGTGGTAATTCTGGATCACGGTGTATCATATTTTCTTATTAAAAACTAATCAGTGATCAAGAGGAAAACATTAATGAGAATCTAGAGCAGGCAGACACTGAACAAAGAGGAAATGGAGGCTGAAGCGAACATCCGCTCCCAGAATTCTCCTGCTAAAGTAATATTATTCCCAACACGTCACTGAAAAACCTAGCCTTTAATGATTTTTACTTAAAACTGAGACACCAGGGAAAATAGAATATTACTTGGAATACTGAACAACACAAATATATAATTGTCATAGCTGTATAAATGCCTATGTTGGGATTTGGACTATGTGGAATGCTCCTTTTCACTGACAAAATCTACTACACGTGCTCTAACGAGAAGCATCATACAGATGGCTTTTGGATACAGTTCCACCACATTAGGAAAAAAAAACAAGAAAAACCTGTGAAAGCTAAGTCCATGAATAACCCCCTTCCGTCCTTGCTGTAGTTCAGACCTCAAAAGTCCCATGAAATTAGTCTGAGGCCAACGCCCAAGAAACTAGCAAAAATTTTAGAATAATAACATGAATCATAAAAATGTTCTAGCACACTATTAGTTGAATGAATTTGCACTGGAAACATTTTGGATCCTTTGTAATGCTCAATTAAAATGGCGAGGTTGGCACAGCAAATGTTGAAAGTGAAAAGGAAATTTTCAAAGCAATTTCTCTTGATTTATACAATTGCACTTTCCACTGGCCCTTGAAAACCTACAAATAATCTATTTTCTCCCAAGATTTTTCACTGAATCTTTCAAAGCTCTTGTATTTCCTTGCTTCAAGTGTACAGTAAATATTGGTCTTCTTTACCATTCAGCTTGATTTTGCCATTCATTAATAGTTACACATTTCTGATAAAGACAGAAATCTCCTATCCAGATGACAAAATGATGTAAAGGATTTTCAAAGTCTACGCTATTACCTCTACCACAACTTGACACTGTTTTTTCCCCACCCTCTTCTTCCACTCTCCCTGTAGATTCTCTTCCTTCTTCAAAAATATACCTTGGGTACCTGTCGCCTGGTATCACTAAGTACCTATTGTATTTCACAGTTGCATCAGTACCTAATCAAAGCACATTGGGACAAAATCTGCCCTACCACATTAGCCCTCAACGGAAATCAACATTCACTGGAAAAATGGCAACTGGAAAAGATAACATTGACCATTCTCTCCCATGTCAATTAATTTATAATCATCTCTTTGTCTTATTAGAAAAATATTTATTCCTAAAGCTGACACAAACAACAATACAAAGTCATGACTCTAAATACTGTATACTTTTCTTACAAGTCCATTTTTAACAACTAATCAATAGGGCAGGCAAAAATACAGTTGATGAGGATGGTGTTTGCATGCTGCATTTTTGTCAGTGGGAAATTTGGCACACAACTAGAACTCTGGTTAGAACCTACAGTATCCAGGCACTGAAGCAAAAGACACCCAGACATCCTCCAACCAACCTCACAGACAGCTAAAACTTAGTATGTTCCTCTCTTTTGGGCCTGAAAGCCAACTGGCTGTGGCCCCGCACCCAGCTTCTGCTCTGATCCAGAAACTATGGATAGAAATGCCCAACCCTGGCCTCTGGGGCCTGAACCTCATCTGCGCTATGAAAATGGCTAAAACCCACCTGACAACATGGATTCAGCATGAAAGGGATTTCCAACAGTCACTTCTCAATCCAAAATACAAGTGTAGGAGGAAAAAGAAGAGGAAAAGGATGTCATTGTAGGATCACACCCGGATACCTTTCGCATCCTACAATTGGCAAACCTGGCTTCCTGTGTCAGTGCTCTAACCACTAGGATTTTATGCCAGACGTGGGTAGCTGCACACCACTGCCACTGGCTGTCACTTTTTAAGTAGGGTGAAGGCTGGTAGGAAGAGAACAGCATGCTCTGGGTGAAACAGGTAGAAATAGGTAAGCTCAGAAGACGTTATTTTCCATAATGGAAAGCTGGGAATATCAGCTTGGCTTTTATTTTTTTCAAAGTATATTTTAATGAACAAATATAGGCCAGAACCCAAACTCCAAAGAGAGAAGAGATGATGCAAGTGATCTCTGTACCTAGCAGGTAAGCAGAGCTGCCTCTGGGAAGGTGGTTGCTCTGCCCATTGAACTTTGGAGCATTTAACTCTGTGTTGATTATACTGTGGGAACATTGATGCCTTGTGTGGGTGCTCTGAAACACTGCTGGAGCCAGTCACCCATTTTATAACATCATAACTCTTCCATCAGAACCTCCCCCAGCCCCCCCTGCCCCAAGCAGGCAATCTGCATCTCCTCTCAAGAGCCTGTGTTGTTTTGGTTCATCTTGGTTTTGGGTACCTAGAGTACTTCATGCATGTTGCAAGCATACGGGGATAGCGGTACGTCTATGCCATGCAGTATATTGACACGGATGTACCTGTTACAAAACTGCATGTACTTGGTAGTTCCTCTCCAGCAAAAGGAAAAAACACATCTTGTTTTGACTATGCCTTAGCAGTGGCTAAGAATATCAGAAATTATGTGGTGATGTAAGCAGCAAGCAGATCAGAAGTGGAAACACCAAGTGCAAAGGAAATCAACCTGTTCAGCTGAGTAAATAATCTTCAACAAATAATTTATTATACAACATTATCCGGTTACTCTGCTTTTTCAACTTTTATGACTGAAATTTCAGTTATTATTCCAGTTCCTCCCGTGAACTTATTTATAAATGGTGTGACTCTTTGGCCCTGATAAACAACTGATCACAGAAATTGCAATGGCCATTAGTTCTTAAGATAAACACCATGGTGACTTCTATGTGAAGCTATCTGTCTACCTGACAGCAGTGTGTGTCCCTGATTTATCATGCAGTATCCAAGCCTATGCTAAATATCACATTTTTAATGCAAATAATTGAGGGAGATATTTTGACAAGACTGAGACTCCTGCTGACTTTTAATGAGCATATGAACACAAGCATTTCTTCTCCTGCCTGCTGGCACGTTCTGTTCATTTGCAGGTTATTTCAATTTTCAGGCTCTGTTTGCAACGCCCGCAGCAGATACAGCAGGCAGGCTCTTTAGATGAGCCCTGTTAGGGCAGCTTCTGACCTCAGCACCTGCCAGCCTGCTCCACACTGCCTGAGTTTGGCGATACAGGCAAGGCAGAAGGGGTTTGGCCATTGCTGCCTCCTCTGATCCACCCTGGCCTCTTCATTTCCTGCCTGCCTCAGGTTTTGTATTCCCTTGCACAGCAGTATATTCCAGAAGGGTGAATAAATAAAAACGTGATTCAAAGCTTCATTCTTGGCTCATCATTTGTTTATCACAGCTATAGCGATGAAGGTGCTCGACTTGACTCTGAAAGCTGTGACTGTCATTACTTCTGACACACCTCAGCATTAGATCACAGAATCACTAAGGTTGGAAAAGACCTCTAAGATCATGAAGTCCAACCGTCTACCCAACATTATTATGACCACTAAACCATGTCCTGAAGTGCCACATCTACATGTCTTTAGAACACCTCCAGGGAATGAGACTCTACCACCACCCTGGGCAGTCTGTTCCAATGCCTCACCACTCTTTCATAGAAAGATAGGAAAAATAAGATTTTTTCCTAATATTCAATGTAAACCTCCCCTGGTGCAACTTAAGCCCATTACCTCTTGTCCTATCACTAGTTACTTGGGAGAAAAGCCAACATCCACCTCACCTCAACCTCCTTTCAGGTAGCTATAGAGAGCAAAAGGAGCATTGCTGCTTCCTCTTCTGTTATCTATTGCTATTACCTCAGCCATTGCATCGCTTTACTCCTTGTTTTAGCCTTCAATTCCTTTCATTTTGGCTAGAGTAACTTCATATATGTGGTGGTTTTAAGCACCAATTAATCTTTTCTTGACACATCCAAAATAGTAACATTCATGTCCTCAGTCACATACACAAGGAGAATGACGTCTCCTTGGCTCAGCACAAAAAAAACTTTTTCATATCCATCACACAGGAAATTCCTCTCACTCCTCTTTATCTCCATCCTTCTTGTGAGAAATGAGGTTGTGGTGGAGTCACTACTAGTGAAAGAGGACTGTACTAATAAAGGGGAAAACCTATCACGATCTTTTCCCATTTTGCACTAAAAGGCAGAAAAAAATGTGGGTTTTTTTTTATCCCTATAGTTACATGCTCACTTAATTTTGCCTTGATAAACAGTGTACCCCTCTTAACAGTGCCCTCCTCTGCATGCAGTTTTAATACCTGTGACCTACACAACTTCTGTGTTTTTGCATGCAATGATCCTAACACGTGGGAAACATTTTCCCATAAATTGGTATAAGCACTGCTATTAAGATTTAATTGTGCTGCATGTTTGTCTGTCACAAAATCACAGGAACTACCTTATGGAAGAGGAAAGATAAAAAACTTATCTGATCTAGATAATGAAACAAGAAGTAATTTTGGCTCAAGTGACAGCAGAGGACAATGTTCTTTCTTTTTCTTATCAGTAACTCAAGGTAGCAGTTCACCAAGGTATTTTTATTGTGGCTTTTTCTTCATCATTCTGCTATCTAATCCACGCTGATGAGTATTTGCTACAGCTCTGAATTTCTTAATGCACACAGCTCTGCCTCTGCTTTTGGTGCCGATTTAAAAAGAAAATCCAGAAAAAGCTGAATAACACTGAACAACTGGGGAAACAGCTACCAAAGAGTTGGACAAAGTGCTAGCTGGGTAGTAACAGTAACGCATAATGCCATTTAAAATTTATTCTTCGGTGTCATGCTCTTCAAGCAATTACACAATGCCTGCCTCCCTATCAATAAAATGCATTTCACATTTCTAACCACTAATGACTCGAGCTTCACTCTGGAGCAACACATTGTAGTGGATTAAGCACAGGAATAGAAAGCAGACGTTCCTTCTCCTCTGCTTTGCTGAATGGCCTTGACTAAGTCACTAACCTGTGGATACTTATAATATTTGAACACACAGGGGACCTGTATAATTTAATTAGTTCATGTTTACGAAGTACTTCAAAGATAAAAAGTGCTAGATGAATTATAATCACACTCTACTGTTTTGAGGCATTTTATTCCAAAATGCATTTGTGTCAACATGTTTAGTAATGTAAAATCCCAATAATGGCAAAGTTTGATAACTACCTTGACATGATTGGCACATCTTAAGACTAAAATCTAAATTAATTAACAAATTTAATCTATTTTTGAGAAGACAATTATATGAGGCAATTCAATATAGATACTGAATTGAGGCTGGAAAACAAAGATCTTTGAAAGTTTGCTTGTGATGAAGATAATGAAACAGACATACAGAAAGGAATCTATGAATCCAGACATGTTACAAATACATCTCCTGCTGCACCACACTGGTTCCCAAAACAAGTGTTGAAGTGTTGTGGTTTGGTTGGTTGGCTGTTTTCTGTTTGGTTTTGGGGTTTTTTTGTGTGTGTGTGTTGGTTGGGGTTTTTTGTTTGTTTGAGTTTTTTTGGTGATGGTGGTTTTCTTTTGGGTTGGTTTTGTTTGTTTTGTTTTTCAGCATCCAGACTTCCATTAAAATTTTAAGATTACTCATTAGACCCAATGAAGTTAATGGTAAAACTCCTCTGGACTTTACCAGAGCCAGGATTCCTTGGTTCTTCCGGCTTATTATGCACTTAATTTAATATTTCTCTTAAAAGGAAACTACTACACCTAGTAATGGTGTGATAAAATAAGCACTAAAGAGCAATGTCTAGCACTTCAAAGTGATTCAAAAGAAGAGAACAGACATCCTAATGGCAAGGTGTCCTCGATCTAGATTCATCTACTCAACAGTCATGGTAAATTACAACAACAGGGGACATAAGAAAACATAATTTTGTGTAGACCAAGCCAAAAGCACTTTTAATTTCAAATTATTTTTCTTCAGAGAGTAATTTCAGAATATCACTATCTCTTAATACACTATCATTTAAGCAATCCTGTCCTTTCAAAGCAGGCAGGGACGTCAAGTTCTTTGTAGAAGCTGCTTTTGATTTACAGCTGCCGTCCACCTGGCACTTGTTCCTAACGATTGCTGGTTGATGGGAAATCTGTTATCCTGGCAAAAGGCTCTGGGATATATACCGGCAAATTTCCCCACCAAATATCCTAAAATCTCTGGGCATGCACAGAATGGCATCCTTTGATTTTACTGCCCAACTGTTAAGTTACTGAACTTTTTTTGGGGCAAAATAACACATATCTGGGAAAAAAAATAAAAGGAAAAAAGAATGAAAAAGAACCTTTAGAATAGTATAGTTCCACTTGGATTGCTGAAATCAAAAGCTTATAGTGCCTAGAGAGCAATTCCCAAATATATAGATATATAGGGCTTTCAAGCTCTTGATGTGTAAGTCCGTAGTACAGCTTTAGGCACGTTACTCTGCATATACAAAGATAGGATTCTGAGAAACGAAATTCTAGTACAAGTAAAGTGCCATCTAAATACACTGTAGAAGAAGTTATATGATTATATGATCCTTCTTTGGCAGGGGGGTTGGACTTCAAGATCTCCAAGGTCCCTTCCAACCCCTAACACCCTGTGATACCTGTGAAGGCCGTGCTTCTTTAGCAAGTTATCTGAACTTCATGTAGGCAGGAGAAATCACACCTATAATAGTTTCACAGGCCCAAAGCTTAGATGTATTGGTTTAGTTTCTTCTTGAGTCAGACTTCCAGCATGGCCTCAGAAAATCACAAAGTGTGGGATTCCTCATGTACAACTTCAGCAATGTTAAGGTTTATCACTCTCCCCTAGCCACTTGTCCCACCTCCTTTATAAACATTGGTGAAGGCAGACAACTCAAAAGGTAGGTGATCACAACTCATGAGATGACTGTACCTAAAAGTATCCACATCTCCACCAAGAAAATCCAAATTATTAAAGTCTAACTTTCAGATAGATTATCAGCAGACCTCTGCCAGCTCTATGGTAACCTTGGGTCATTAGCCAACTTCCGACCCAGCAACCCTTTTCACTGCAGAAACCTTTTCTCCCACAGGATATGTATCTTGAGACTGCTGACAAAAAATAAACAAAAACCAGAACAGAAATGTCCCTGAAATAACTACACAGTGGGGTTATCAACCATAACACAGATGACTGCCTGCTTTACAGTGCTCTACATCACCAGTGTCTTTCACTGACCTATCTACATACGCAACTCTGTCTTTATTCGTGTTTAATAAGTCAGTTCAGTTTGTGGAGTGACTGGAGGAGGCTGAGGAGAAGACCCACTGCGTAATGGTCTGTGGGGAGGTAAGAGGCTCACGGCAGTTCTGCTTTCTGAGTGTGGGGTCCAATTTCCCCACAGGAGTGTTACAACAACCGTGCAAGCTCCTGCTCTAAAGCCCTACTGCAATAGAAAAATGCATCCCAGATTTGGGAAATCTTCATGAGAAAAGTAAAATTGAAACTGATGTATTCCCATGATTTTGCTTTTGACCAATTAGCATTCTCCAGTGAAAAAAAAGAAAAGCTTCATTGAGAAATTCCAGACCAGCACTAGTCAGTTCTCCATCTGTAAAATCACCATACAATTATGTGCCAGTTTTAAAATGAACATTTGTTCATGGAGGGCAAATGTACCAGAGGAGAGAGAAGCAAAGGTCACACAAGTGATGCCAAAACACCCTCGCTTATGTTTCTTGGAGACTCAGGACAAAGTATTTTGTCTGCAAGTAGAAGAAAAAACTGAGGTGAAAGTTCCCCATAATGAATAGCACAATGGTAGCAATGATTGCAGCTGAGACAGGAAAACAGACAATATCAGTGTAGAAAATGAATGGCTGATGGGAACACAGTTATAAACCTCAAAAGAGATAAAAATCAAACACGGAAGTTGATTTACATTGAAGAACAGGAGGGTGAAAAAAAGAGATCAAAGGAGAAAATTCAGACTTGAGAAATACATACCAGTTTAAGGGAGTACATTGGTACTGCGGCTGTGCTGTCTGCCTGCTGTGGAATTCGTTTTTTGCTAGTGCTGTAACTAAAACTTTCTTCCACCTTATTACGATAATAAAAGCCAGCAGAATTTCAAGATAAAGATGATCACATTAGCATCAATGTATCAATCACATATGCAGCCAAAGAGAATGGGAGTAGGGTCAAAGCCCCTAATCTCATTTTCATACAAGCACTCAGCAGCACCCAGCTCAGCACAAAGCAGAGGTCACACTAAAGGTCACCACAGCCACATCCAAATGACAAATCACATTTCTGTGACTTAATCGCAGCTATAACTACAAGTATTTGGGATTTCCTCTCTGCATTTTTCTCTCTCTCCATCACCCCCGAAAAACAAGCTTCCTTAGGCATCATCAGTTTATATACACAGTCCTTTTCCTTGACATAATTTGAAAGAAAAAATGGTTTCATCAAAGGGGTTCCCTCTGCCTACAACCTCTAATAAGAAGACAGCCTAGGGGGAGAAAGAGGAATTTCTGGATCTTTTCTAGATTTTTATCAAAACACTGATCAAAAATTCATGCAAAAAATCATCCTTTGCCTCTCCTGCTTCTGCCCTCAGCCTCTGCAAACAGAAGATCTTGCATTGTGTGTGTTCAGGGAGAGAGAGCTACATGCTGCAAAATAATGTATTTTACTGCAAAAGGGTGTAAGAAAAGAAGGAGATGAATGACCTGTTTGCATTCCTATGCACCATGGAGATGGCTCCTGAGCCTGGCTGCATCAGGGCTGCCTAGGGATGGAAAGGCTGCCAGGCTGAGGGAACCGCACGCTGCCTCCAAAGGGGGCCCCTTAAAGAGTTTTACTGGTCTTCTAGGGCTTGACTAATGCCCTGTCTTCCCTTGGCTTCATAAAGATTTCTAAAGCATATCTGAGATTTGACCCTGAATATATGATGCTATTCTTGCTGTGTAACAAGCACCAGTGGTGTCAGCTGTAGAGAGGCAAATCTGCTCTTTGTTAGAGCGCTACATGTCAAAATGAGTTTGTAAAACATGTTACAATAAGGATGAAATGCTGCTTACAATGCAAAGCCCACTGCAATCTACATATTGCTGCAATGTGTATTAGCAGCCAGAGCATATTATCTGAGATTAATAAATTATTCTTAGTCCATATTATGGTAAGGCACAGCAACTGCCATAAAGCAGCACTGTCGCATAAAGAAATTTCACCAAAGTATCCAGCTTAAAATAATGACTTTGTTTATCTAAAACTTTCCATTATTGATTGCATTTGCTGACCTGAAAAAGGACTATGAAGTCATTCCAAAAGAACTACTGAGAAGTCTGGAAGCTCAGCAAATACAAAACTAGCAGCAAGAAGGCCATCCCCCTGAGAAAAAAAGTAGTCATTCTTGGTTATTTTACAGACATGCAAGCAAATTACAGTCTGTTTGCATGAATAACAACTAAAGCTAATCATGTGGCTCTTAGCAACTGACTGTCACAATTTTTACCAGTAAGAATTTTTTTCTTGTAGAACCAGAGTGGATCTGAAGCAAAGTGGCAACACAGGTGAATGCCTTCCCATTTTAGAGGACATGGAAAGCACAGCTTTCATGTAAGCATTCCAAACCCTCCTGTGACCCAACCATCTAAGGGTAATTTCCAAGACAACAAGCTTAAAAATGGCTGTTTTAAAAAAATGGTTCCTCCCCATACACCAACTAGTTGATTTCCTTCAGCTTGCAGTTAAAACCTTGACGTTGCTAACCCCACCTGGCAGACTGAGATGCGAGGGAAGATGCTTGAGCATTCAGCATCATCCTGTCACTCCCAGCTTCTGGCATGCTGACTCTCCAGTCAGGCGCTGTGGATTGTTGTACCTTCAGCTCACACCGGAGAGCTGTAGTGCTGACATGTGTGTCCCAGGCAGCTGTCTGCACCGCCTGCAGTCAATGGAGAGGAACGGGCACTCATGGGCTTGAGTCTCACTCTCTCTCTCCCTAAATTAGACAGCTAGGATAGGTCAAAAGAATTACTGCCTGGACACACCAACTGCTATCCTGTTCATAGAGATAACTAGCTCAGCTGCACATACCTATGTTGCAGATGCCTAACTAGGCAAGACGGATCCTGAATTCCACAGGGAAAGTCAGAAGCCTCACCAAGGCAATCCCCACACATTTGTGTGAGGGGCTGCAGAAGATCAACTCAAAGCGAATACAGGATATCTGAAATCCCTTTGTTCCTGAGGAATAGGTGTCAATAGGCAAATGTGTATATATATACCTACATATATGTATTTATGCTCCTTATAGAGGATAATTTAAACATGTCTGGAAATCAAACAGGAAAGGGTCAGCTGTTGTCTTACATCTGCCACGAGCATCTACAAACTAGGGCTTGGTATTTTGTTTAACAAAGACAAGACTGCACAATAGTAATCCAGCACTGAAGGGAAGGGTGCTGCCATCTCTTTGGAGGTGCCATGCTGTACTTCCCAGCCAGTATATGCAAGAAGTTATTTTTTGTTGTTAACTGTAAAGAAAGCGCTTACAAGCTCACTTAAGGAAGAACACAGTCTGTGAGACAGTCTTCTAGGTTCTGATGTCCAGCCTGCCTCACTTAGGCACTCTGACCTACTCTTTACTGCCTACTAAAGTCATCTTTCTATGCATCCCCCTATGCTGCCCGATTATTCAGCAGAACAGGAGATGCCTTTCCACGTCCTCAGAGGAAATTCCTGTCTGCTAAGTTTAGATGCTGAAATTGAGCACACAGGATCTCCCTCTGGAAGGCTTCAAAGGCACTTTCCTCTCTGCAACAAGGGTACATAGAATGTGGGCTTTTATTTTTAGTGGACTGCTTTGCTAAATGTCTAATATTAAGGTATGTTTTTGATGCCTAAATTCAGAACAGAGCCTGCCTGTAAGGCACTACATTACAGACCAAGAGAGAAATGGTTTGAGTGAACTTGGTTTAATGCTCTAACATCCCTTTTCAGCTCAGCAGCTGTATGTGTGGTGTCCATGACTGAGAATGAAGTAAAGAAGACAAATTGCAGATCACAGTCAAATTAGATTTTCCTAATGGGGCTTTTGAAATAAACTAACAGATTACTGTTTAAATAAAACCCGTAACAAGGATGAGTTGATGTTATATTATTAAATTTCTTAATTTAATTCTTAAGCTCCAGAGCCAGACAAGTAATATTCAACACATTTACCTTCACAAACTGTGGAATGCACTGTGGAAAAGCTAAAAAAAGCTCTTCGTGGTTTGACCAGTTCTCTAATCATTCAAGCAAAATCAATCTGAGAGAACAGTATCTGCCTGCCAGTCAGATCTTACTAAGTATCTGCTAGCACCCCCTTCTTCCTTTTTTCATTAATTAGAACTATTTAGTGAAAAATCATGACCAGTAGTTTTATTTTTCTAGCTCATTATATGTGCTACAAACTGAGAAAAAAAAAAAATTAGCACATGGGGACCTAGTGTTGTAACTATTTAATTCAAAATAGGTGCAAGGCCTGTCCGGTAAGTAGAAGTGTCACTGGTGAAGAAACCTTCCCTTCAGAAGGGGAGCCACGCTAGTCAGAGTGAGAGCCATCCCCTTGCCTTGCCCACAGAGACCTCCTTCTTTGCTTAAAGGGAATATAGGTTTGAGGATCACAGTTACTGTGCCTGACTAGAAGATAAATGAGCAGACATCTGGTGAAAACACAAAAATAAAGTAGTTCCTCCTCAAACAGAGCTTAGAAACATCAGTTCTTTTGGCTACTGGTGACCAGGAAAACAAAGCAAAACATAAGTACTTTTAGATACCACATCAAGACATTTAAAATGCATCTATAACAAATGACATAATAACAACATCTAACGGCCTGTATTATATCCCTTCCTATTTAATAATGATGACAATGTCTGTATTTTGAACCTCTCAGATAAAATAATGTGTTTTGTGGGTCTAGCACAGGCTTCAGTGCCTGGAGGCTCCAGTTCTATTTCCAGCTCTGCTTCAGACCTACAGGGTGACCTTTACGCATAACCTCATTTTCCTCACCTATAAAATAGGGATATTAATACTTATTTACCTCACAGTTGGTTCCCTTCCAGCTGCTACAGTGACTGAGCAAGTTCATGCATCTACAGAATTGCTCATGTTCATGATAAATGGTTTCTTATTTTTTTCAAGCAAGCAATAAAGACATTAAATTAAGAATTTATTTGTCCATCCAGTGAGTATAAGTACACAGAAAAATAACAGCAATGGAAAAACTGTTCAAAGCCCACTACTAATTTCCTTTCAATGACACTGTCCTTCAGGAAAAATGTAAGTAGTCCCTATTTGACAGCAACTAGAATGAAGTTCTTGATGCTGCTCTCAAGTCAAGAAAAATTCATAGTTTCTGAGTGAAAGTTTAACCTGGTCTCCCTCTGAAGAGGATCTAAAAATACTGCAAGCTCTGCAAGTAAATAAAGGGGAAGAAACAATTTCAATTTGGAACTTTATCTAAAAATGAGAGCAGAGAAAAAGAAAGGAAAAAAGGATCAGAGAGACAGATGAGAGACAGAGCCATCTCTTCCTAAAGGGAAGAAAGCTACACGGAAGAGATGGTGGCAGGTATGCTGGCCTGCGGCCAGGGGGACACCCCTGCTGAGAGCCGGTGCCTCCACTGGCTTGGGAACGCCTTGGCAACACTCAACTCGCTCTGACAACGTGATACTTACTCTTGTACTGCTCTGGCTATGGAGAGCGCTGTAGATCCAGTTTCATTAACGCTATCTAAGGTCACATTTGGCAGGTCGTCATCATCACTGTCACTTTTAATTTGTCTGGGAGATAGGCCTCGGGGGTCCATTTGTGCTGGAAAGAGACATATAATGGATTAATATGAGCGTGCTGCAATGAACCTCATCCCAGAACAACATCAGGGTGCACAACACATGGATGGCACCACTCATGCCAAGCTTCCCAACGCAGGTGATGGATTGGCAAAGTCAGCTGGTGGTGCTGTCGCTCGGCGCAAGCGTTTCCAGCAGCGTGCAGGTGTGCAGCTGCACAGAGGCTACACCGGCGCACTCGGTGGACCTGCAATAAAACCGCACATGTAAGTTAAAATCTCAGGTTTACCCCCAAGTTACTTAACTCTGCCTGTCTTCGGGAAGTGAAGAGAAAGGGCTACACCTGCTTTGTACAGCACAGCACGCTCAGAAGTAAACTTTACAGCCAAATTTCAGAAGAAATCTTTGATTCTGAGGGTTCATCGTGAACTACCAGGCTGGGACCCATGTCACTCCACTGAACTAAAATTCAAGACCCAGTTGTTCTGATTTCTGACTCAATAAAATAACACAGTTGTCAACCTCTGATGGAGCCTTCCTTCCACGTTACATGTGGCAAAGCCACTGAACGCAACTTCACACAGGCGATTAACGTTCAGGTGACTGATGTCAGGTAGACTTACATCAGATTTTTTTTTGAAAAAACATGTAGTCTCAGGTCTTATGAACATCTAAAGATCAGGAATTTCAGAATTGTTTTGTGCACCTGCAGATCACAGCATCCACCCTGTATGGCAATGGTGTAGGTGCCCAGGTGCTGGCAGTGGGGCTCTGCAAGGTGGTCTCTGTGAGGAGGGGTCAGGGCTGTCCTGCACCAGCCACAGCTGGTTCCAACCAACACACCACAGGGCACAGCTCAGCCCCTCAGACAAGATGCTGGTGCCCTTGGGAAAAACATAATTAAGGGTAAAAAAAAACACCACGCAGGCAAAGAGAGGAAGAAAGTGTGAGAAACAGCCCTGCAGATACCAAGGTGAGGAGGATGGGAGGAGGTGCTCCGTGGTGGAGCAGAGATTCCCCTGTAGCCCCTGGAGAGACCACAGAGGGCCAGGCTCTCCTGACAGGAATCACAGCCCATGAGGTACCTCACTGGAGCAGAAGAACAGTGTGAGGAGGAAGAAGGAATAAAGAGAAGCTGTTATGGACTGACCCCACCCCCATTCCCTATCCCTGTGCAGTGCTCTGGGAGGGGAAGATAGAGGAGCTGGGAATGACAGAGCAAAATTGAGCCTGGGAAAAGGGAGTTGGGGGGATGGTGGTTCTCATCATCCTATTCTGTTTTTTGTTAGAAATAAATCAAATTATTTTTCCCCACATTGAGTCCATTTTGCCTGGTAACTGGTAAGTGATCTCCCTGTCTTTAGCTGGACCCATGAGCTCTTCCACCTTATTTCCCCCTTCATCCTGTTGAGGAGGGGGAGTGGGAGACAGGTGGGCATCTGGCAGATAGCCAAGATGAACCAAGTAGAGTCACATTTTTGCCAAAAAGACAGGAAGGGAGAGGAGAGCAGAAAGGTAGGCTGCCTGCCTTCCCTCTTATCCCGGCTGGTGCCCTCCAAAGGAAAAAATGTACAGTCTGCATATGGGCAGAGAGAAGAAACCAAGAGATGGGTGTGAGAGGGACTATGCGGCACAAATGTGACCTGGGATAGTCCTGAGAGGAGCTGGGGGTTGCTTGTGTCAGGGGACAGACTTGGGAGATAAACTTCAGAGGTGATGTAGAGAAAGAGATGTTCCTCCTCACTCATGAAATACCATGTAGGATTAGAAAGTGCTGAGAGACACCGAAAGCAGCTGGAGCAGAGCGCTAAAATGGAGAGATGCCTGACCCTGCAAGGGAGGAGTGCGAAAGTGGAAAGACAGGCAAAGAGATTTGTTTAGAAATGTGTTTATTTTGTTTGGTCGGGTGAAATAGAGGAATGCAGGATTATTTATTTGAAGAATTAACTGTTGCAGTTTGCTAGCCTGCGCTCTCCTGTATTGAAGTGGCAGAGACAGGACACTTCCCGGCTCTTGCAACATTCTGTTTGAGAAAGGCAGCTGCCATTCCTGCTCAACTCTAGCTCACCACAGCCCTGGACAACAGGTATCACAGGCTCCCTTTAGACGTCACGGCCAGTTCAGCAGGCCCACAGTTGGAGAGCAGCTCTAGAAGTCACAGTTAATATTGCCCATTTTGCTATGTTTCTTATGTTACCATGTTCACTGACCCTAGAAAAGTAACTGAGTTATACCAAAAAATGGGAGGGCTATAGATACTCCAGGAGATGTGCTGCCTTAATAGTAGCACTGATGGACAGCTGGGCTCTTGAAAAGAGCACTCCCCAAATGAGTGGTGACATGAGGGAAAGTTGATCTTAAACTTTAATTCACATCTTAGCTGTGAACCACCTCTGAGTAAAAGAACAGTGAGTGATTATAACTACCCTTCAGCTGCATTTTTTTTTACGTTAAAGAACTTCATAAAAAAATATTATTAAAATATGTTCAGTAAGCTGATGTAATAACCCCTCCTGGAGGCACAGCACATTTACATATGCACAGTACGACTTCTATTAGCTTCTTACCAGCACAGTTTACGTGCCTTGGTAATACTGGCTACATTTGAACTGCTTATTATTTCTTCATGTATGGTAAAGAAAACACCTTTTACTTATCAAAGCAAAGACTGGTGACTGTGAACAACGATCTGCACGAGACAAACATATGGCAATTTAGAAACTGCTGAAAACTTTTACCTGTTTTAGGAAGAAAGAGCACCATGCTGACTGTGCTTCTTAAAATCACGACTTACACAAAGTCGCATTCAATGCGTACCTGAGCGTTAGGGATAAACTAGTATTTAAGATTCTGTGATTAAGATCAACTGAACCGTCCAGTCAGCTGATTTAGCCCCAGAAAACTATTTGGAAAGAACTGCTATTGCTGCCTTGTTCCCTAATATTCCTTCTTAAAAGCATCTTTAAATCTGAAATTATTTTTACATATTTCATTACTTCTTCAGTTTTTCTTAAAGTGAATCTCATTACAAGAAGTTTTTATGTCTGTGTCTGTCCAATATTGAAATGCTGTAAAACTGTGGTGCTTTTGTGAAAGGTAATGTTTGTAAATAAAAACAGAAGTTTTAAAAAAAACCCCTACATATGTGATACTTTAACTGTGGCTTAATTTGATTTGCACTACAGCGAAAGTTTGGAATAGCCAGCTCAGAAAATTTCTTCATGTTTAAATCTAAGCTTAACTTCCAATCACAAAAGTTGTTACGTGATTTAGTCTGTAACAGAGTTATTATATAACAATTTTGATCACAAAAGTGTGAATACACCTGTATAAGAAGAGACGGTATAAACATATATGAAAAAAACTTATATTTCCTCCTTGTAAAGCACGTTGTTTTGTTATTCCTGCGGCTCTTAAGATATTACTGAGACTCCTGCAGTATTTGGTGTTGGTTTTACATTACCAGAGGAATGGGGTAGGATGAAATCTCTCCATCACCTTGGTTTTGTTTCTGCTGGGTGAGGTAAATCTTACTCTGCACATTCCTAACACAAGCACAGAGGTGCCAGTGGGGTTGTGCTTTTGCACTTAGGGATAAGTCATCCCACTGGGCGTGGTTTGTCCTACCAGATGCCAACATCTGAACACATCATGAGGTTCTGTGACATGCAAGCATGGGAAGAAAAGGTGAGGAACAGAAACATATCACTGGGCAAATTCAAAGGTGGGCAATCCAAGGACATCTTTTGTTACATTTTTGCAGTGAACCTAAGGATGATAATTAAATTAGAAAACGATATAGGGATTATTCCCTTATTTTTTAATATCGGCCCACATATACATCCTTTTTTTATCTCCCCCTCCATTTGTGACCTCTTCTCAGCTTGCAGACTTGGGTGGCCAGGGCCTTGTGGAGCCGAGGTGACTAACCAGAAGGCTGAACTTCACTGATGCCAGCTGGTGTAAACTGCCCTGTTTTCTCATCAGCATGGCTGCAGCTGCTGCAGGGAAAAACAGCCTTTAATGGTATTCTCCTCCCCCAAGTGAGCCATGTGAATAACTAACTGGCCAGAAGCCTATCAGATATCTCCTCCTCACCAGTCACTAGAGTGTGCAAACTGCAGTACAGGATTTTTATACATTCAGAGTTCACGACTCCTACTTATGTCAACAGCTTTGACTTTCTCTTGGACATCTAAGAACAACTGTCCAACTGCTGGCACCAAGGTTTATAAATACCAGCAGCAGTTCATAAACACTGAATTAAGAGTAATAATTGGCCTAATGAACATTAACCTGGAAAGAACGAAGAGATGCAGGCAACAGATAATGTAGAAAATGAGATGAAAAAGGTAGAGAACAAGTGAGTAATGCAATGCAACTGTCAAGCAAGGTGGAGGAGAGCCCACAAAACAAGCCGGTGCATTTGAACCTCCCTCCATACTGTACCTTGTTCTGATGACCAAGCTTTTCCTCGAACATAAGACCACAGGTCCAGAAAGAACCCAGAGAGGTCATTGAATCAAGTCCTCCTTATCACAGACAGACACATTCAATTAATAAAGCTCAGTTCTTGAAAATGAGCTGGTGTTCTTGCCTTTGCTACTCCTCTTAAAAGGCTTAAAAGGCAAGATTTGTCCAGCAGAGCTACCTGGTGGCTTTGTGAAGCATGAATCAGGCCAAGGTTAGGCAAGCAAAAAGAAACAAGTGGGAGACTGCTTTCATTGGACAAAGGAGTCATTGAATGAGTGCACAGGAGCCACAGAGGTGAGCTGCTAGCACTCGATGCTGAAAAGACCAGCAAGACAGGGGAGTTAAGGTCTGCAAGTGCTGAAGGCTGCAAGAAGCCATGTAATTTTCCGTCCTTGCTAGCCTCAAGAAACAATGACCCTTTTGCTAAAGAAAGTACAGAGAATCACTCTTTATACGTGTACATATTTGCAATCACTTCTCAATGCCCCCCTTGCCAAACTGTACCAAAAAGGAGTTTCTCATAGAGTGGTATGAGCAAATTCACCCTCTTCACTTGTTTTTAAGGTAAGATGTGTAAATGGGTCTCACGTAAGATGCATACCAGCCTGTAAATGCTCCAGAACTTGGTCTACCATCATTAATATTGTATTTGGCAACTGTCAGTTGCCAGCAGGAAAAAATTTGATCTGTATCAGATATAAGCTTGCAGATTCAAGTGAGCACAGGACCACACCATCAGGGTATTTTTCTCCTTCTCAACTTGTGCCCCTGTCTGCACTGGGGCATCTCTTGGGGGGGGGGCTGAGGATTTAAATCTCTTCAGGATGCTGAGGGCCCTGCACGCTGACCCTGACTTCTCACACAAGTGCTGGTGTTAGTGGGCTGTTGGGTAAATGCTATTCCCTGTCCATCATATTCGGGCTCCATCTGAATATGTCCTAATCACTTTGCTTCTTTCCAGTGATTATTTAGGGGTACACAGCTCAAGTGCTCTGACCTGGTGTGGCAAGGCCAAATGATGTCAGAAGTCCTGCAGATGGATGCCTGTTGTAGGTGGTCTGAATCTGGGCCCTCCCAGGGGTGAAAGGGCCATACACTGACATACTGCTATCACCACCTACCATAACCTGATTTTTTTTAATCCAGTCAAATTTCTTGTGAGTAAAAGGGGTGAAAACTCGTCCCATCATTAGGCTCACAAAGACCCACTAGAAGCAAATTCATACCTACGCACTATCTTTGCTTGAAAGGTAAATCTGAGCCCCTTGGGTTAGAAATGAATAAACTATTTAAGAGCAGGAGACAACTAAGTAACCACCAGTTTTGACTGTATAGCTAAGCCTTGTAGTATTAACTAATGCTGAAATGACTCATTATGAGCTGATCCTTGCTGGTGTGAATGGAGAGACAGACACTTCAGCATCCTGAAATAATGAAGGCTCTGGCTCATTTTATCTTAATATCTTCATTTTCTGCATTGAATTAACTTCTCTGCTAGTAACTTAATAAACATACATACATGTAAGCCTGCTGATACTCCACAATATAATAAAAACTCAATTATGTTAAGATGTGCTCTTAAAATAATTAAAAATCTGTTTCTGCTTTTTGAAATGATTTCCAAATTCAGAGTCTGTTCGCTTTTGTTTCACGTATTAAACTCCCCACCCTGCTTTCTCTGAAGGTTGCCTAATATTCAACCCACTAATCAAAATGATTGCTCACGATGAGATTTCCAAGTAGTCCTGACATCCACCCACTACACTTGCCAGCCACAGGCAGAGTTACACTGATCTGCAGTGGGGAGAGTAATGCCAAGACCTGTGCTAGGCAAGATGTCAGCCTGGATGGTAGGAAGGCCCCTCTGGCCTTACTAGTTCTGACCCACACCCAGGTGATGTGTTTGCTCTCGCAAACATAGCCACAGATTTTTACTGCAATGGAAGTTTAAATTATACAGCAACATGAGGTACCTCAAATAAGCCAGAAAAAGTCATGTTTGCTATTGCCAAATGTCTATCTTAAAAACTCCTCTCCAGTTGCTTCCAGTGCATGCTAGCATACAGCAGATAAAAGAAGATTAGCTGTAAGTAGTGGCTGCTTTGCACTTACCTCCATTAGCAACAAAACCCAAATACTACCTCATGTCCCCAAATTAACACTTAAAAGAATCTCACCAGTACTGTTGTTACACACGTGTGTGCCCATGCGTCTGCAGAGTGTGAAGGACTGAAGTAAAAAAACCAATATTATCTGCCAAACTCCTAGATGGATGATGGTACTGGAAAATAGAGTTTAGAAAATTACATGGCACTCGTGCTTTAGCACAATATGCTATTAATCCACCAGCATCAGAAACACTGTGAAAGAAATAGTTTGAACCTAATAATAATAATAACCTGCCACTTGCAATGACCTCATGACCCAGCAGCACCTAACAGTACATTTCCATCAGCCCCCATCCTCTGACAACAGCACTGTGTGGCCTTGCTTGCTCTCACTCTATCTCCGCCTGCCACCATTCGCCTGATGTCAAAGAAGTGCCTCAGTCTCCAGCAGCAATACTGAAGAAAATGATCGTTGGCCTCAGGGCTCGATTAGCAACTTTGGAAGGATAGTAATTCACAGGGGGCAACAGTAATCATCACTAAAATCAACAATCTGACAACAGTTCTGAATACTGCAGTGTCTAAACCATAACTTTGATCTCTACATTTGGCATATGACATAGTTCAGTACCTGAAATACTGCAAGAGGCAAGCTGCTGGCCAGTAGTGACTTCTTTGCTCGTTCTTAAACCGCCACTGTTTCAAATACCGCCGATTAAAAAAAATGCTTCTCAGTTGATCAGATGCCAAGTAGAGAGACCTACTCATCTCCATCCTCCTTGGTTACTCTTGGAAAACAGGTCTTACAACTACGCCTGCCCAGCTACCCACCATAGCTTAACATCTGAAGTAACTGACCATCCCCCTTCTTGGCAGGTATTTTTTAAAGAGAACAGGAGCCCAGCATAGATTTCCCCATTAGGAGAACATCAAAGGAGACGTGTTTTTAACAGTGGAAGCAACACTTCCAGATGTGGATGTGCAGGGGCCATTTGAAGTTGTGCCATCAGAGATTGTTATACTCAGGTTTACTTTGTGTGTTTTAGGAAACTATATGAAACTACTATATGAAGCACATATATAGCATTTTTCTCCTATTTAAAGTTCATTATAAGAGCTTTATGCATGCACCTATCAGATTTTCTATCCAAACAGCTTGGTGTCTGGTAGGGGCAGCAGAAATGGTCGATTTATTTCATAAAACTTTATGTACAAAGCAGCAGTACCCATGAACATAATGGTCAGAATACAGAGTCTGCAGGGGTAATTTTTATTACAATTTATAGCAAGATTACCCATACTCCACAGTTTTCAGATTTTATTGAGATTTTATGGGAGTATATGGCTAGAGCAGTTAACTGTACCCAGCATAGCTATGGTTCGCAGAGAATGGGAATTGGCACAGAATGCACAGTGCAACTAATCTAACAGATAATATTAATTGCTATGATCCAATCAAAACCAGTATTTAAAATCATTTCACCAGTCAAATAATTTGCCATAAACATGTAAAATAATAGCACTGTGGAGAAATACAGAGGTGAGAGCGATTGCATGGATGTAATATGTGCACACATTTAAGCATCTTTGTCATTGGGTTGTATACACAAACATACAACACCATTTTTTTCAGAAAAGGACTTTTTCTAAGCTCTAAATGCTGCAAGACCTCATCTACACAAAGAAACAAATTACTGAAACTACTGAGATTTATATCTCACTGAACATCCAATATACAAGTATTGTATCATCAAAAGTAAACAGGGAAGACAGTAAGGACAGAATATATTTAATATTAAATAAAATATTACAAAGCCACTCCAAAATGGTGGCAGGTTGCAACACTGCAACAGTCTAGAGATACTCTGGATACCAGGAAGTTTCCAGCAGGTTGGTCCAAGGCACAATAAAAAACAAGGCAATGATGAAAGAAGTTTTATTTGTGTGTTTCTGCTAGATCCAGATTTGTGGAATAAAAGCCACTAGATGAATGCTCAGCCCCAGCAAGAATGCAGAATTGAAGGACCAGAGGCACTCCTGGTGTGGAAGAAAAGGAATTAACTGCTTCCAAAAGGTTCAGGGACTCGGGATATGCTGGAATGGACTTTCTCATCCTCCTTATGCTGGGCTTCACAAATTAAGCTGGAATACACATCTTACCTCATTCCCTTCCCCAAACCTGCTCCTAGTTAAGAACACACATGATGTTAAATCTACTGTTGATAAATCTCAGAAGACTATGTACTTCTACAGTGGAAAAACCTAAGCATGTCACTAGTGAGTCACCAAAAAGATGAATTTTCTGGAGACTGAAGTAGAAAACTATTGATGGGATTCCCCATAGTTAACCCAAGCTAGTCTGTCTTCAAGCAACCTTGTTCTCAATTTCAAATACCACAACATATCTTGTAACCTGTGTTTTAACTCTCCATTCTGGCAAGCATTACTATTTACTTTGGTTCTTAAACAAAGGCACCACCTCCAGTAAGATGTGTCCCACCCTGAACACAAGCCTCTCCTCTGCCTGCTTCTCTTCCTGGCTAGCCATTGCCAACCTGCTTCTCCTTTCCAAGAACCACTAATATTTCTTCCAGACAAACCAAGCCAACATTCTGGGGGGCAGGGGGGTGGAGGTGGACAGGTTGGAATATGTACAGCCACAGAAGATTTTTCTGCATAACA
Source organism: Ceryle rudis (assembly GCA_033439905.1). Lineage (NCBI taxonomy): Eukaryota > Metazoa > Chordata > Aves > Coraciiformes > Cerylidae > Ceryle > Ceryle rudis. The sequence continues at coordinate 312,253 of JAAGNO010022421.1, forward strand.
ACAAAAAAAATTACAGCTGAAGTAGAAACTCTCTGCCTGAATGCAACTCAAATCCAAAATAACCATCTGCTATAATGTAGAAAGGATAATCGCTTCACATGAAATAAAAAAGGCACCACTACTGCTTTTAATTAAGAGGCTCTCCCATAGCATAATTTACAGACAGACCATATAATCTGACCTTTAAACATATGGAACAGTTCTCTAAATGTCTAACTTTGTACTACAAATTGCATTTACTTTTGTGGAATCAACTTCACAGTAGGCAGAAATAGCAGGTTACACTTCAAAAAAATCCAACCATGGGCAACAGATAATGAAATGTAGCGGTATTACCTGTTTTAAGTCACAGAAAAATCTGTAGGAAAAAGTAGTGAATTTAGTACTTATTAATGTATCCACTGTGATGTATATGTATATGGGTAATCTGTGAAAAGACACAATCTATGTATTTCTGCTAGGTCTATACACAGACATAGCAACATAAAAATAGTCCACACCAATGTCATTATGGATGTCTATGAACATGGGAAGTGGATGCAGTTCAGCTGACAAATTTAGATTTGTAATGCTCTGACCACTGGATTTTTCAAGTAGTTGTGTCTTTAAACTTTAAAAAACTTTAAAACCCGTAAGAGTGAGAACCCAAAAAGCTGAAACCCAAACTCCAGAAATATCAAAGTTGCACAGGGCCTTGGTACACCATCATCAGGTGGGAGCTTCTAGAAGGCCCTTCAATGAATGAAGTAATTCTTCTGAAATACAGAAAACAATTTTGAAGGATATTATCTTTGGCAAAACCTGCTGCTAAAGGGACACAATTTGCCAGCAGTATTCATGGATATCTTCTGAAAGCAAAGCAGCAGAAACAGCCAGGCTAATGGGACTAGAGTCAGTAGGGGAACGTGTTGCTGCCCTCGTGGGCCCTTCTACTCCTGTCCATACCAGCCTCTCCTTGTTCCCCTTCACTATGCCCAGGTCTCTTTTTTTACCCTCCTTTTGTTACTTCCACCTTCCTCTGTCTCCACCATTTCCCATTTTTCCTCCTGAACATGTTCACACATCCACAACCATCTCACTACCTCTACTCTTCTCCCCCGTTCTCTTCCATCTTGCTCCTCTCCCTACTGCCTAGGCCCTTCTAACTTCCTCCCTGCCTGTTCTCAGCCAGATTTTTTTGTGCTTTAAGGGGACCTGTATTGTTTTCAGATCTCCA
>JAAGNO010022422.1:2009-23689 GCA_033439905.1 Ceryle rudis
CCCTTTTTTTTTTCCTTTTTTTTTTTTTTTTTTTTTTTTTTTTCTTTTCTTTTCTTTTCTTTTCTTTTCCTTTTTCTTAAACACAGGTAAAACCTAGAACAAACCGACAGTTACAACCAAGTGAAACCGAAACCGGAAGGGAGGTAGCTGGAACCCGACTCCAAGAGTCCTCTGGTGCCATCCTCCTTTCTCAGCCTGGGCGGGGGGACAGCGGAAGATGCAAGAAAAGCAGGAGGACACCAGCTCAGCCCATCTGCCAGAGGGTGGGAAGGGAGAGGGGTAGCAGCTGATAGGAACTTCCCACCCCACCATGCACCATTCACCGCTTTCTGCTCCAGCTTTCCCTCCCACTGGCCATGGCCACCACCCATAGCCAGGAGGCTGGCTGGTGGCCCCAGGGTAGGGTGCAGGCTTGGCTCACTATCTGTGACAGAGAAGATCTTGGCACTAATGTGACCTGGACTGTTATGAGCAGCTAAAGTTCATCAGGATAAGCACCTTCTCCTGTTCCCCAAAACTTCTTGTTTGATGTTGACCTACACCACTGGCTTGGTGGCTTCTTCTCACTTCCCACTCAATGGCCATCACAGTCATGGAAGGTCTTTCCTAGAGACTCCACTGGGCATTCAAGGTCCTTACAGGGATAGGTGCTGCAAGGCCATCTGGCTGGCCTTGCCCCAGGATGGGAGCACAGGGGAGAAGAGCTGAGCAGGTGTCCATGCCCCATGGCTCCCCTCTCCACATCCTGCTGGGTGCACGGGACAGCACCTGAAATGCAGAGGGCAAAGCTCTACCCCAGTGCAATATTTTCCCATTGGAGAAAAAAAACAACATTGGATTTAATGTAACTTCTTCTGCTCCCAGTTCTTGTCTACCCTGTTGGAGGAGATGGGCAGTGCAAACACGGTGGGTGGGAAAGAAAATCAAATAGCAGCATGGAAAGTCTGCCCATGGAAAAGGGAGCTGGGTCACCCCTGGACTGCAGGAGTGAAGCTGAGGTGTCAGGCTGTGCCGGCAAGAGGCCACCATCTCCCTTGAACTGAGAAGGACTCCAACTCAGCAAGCAGAGGCTGGGCAGAGGAGCTCAGCAGGCCCTGAGCTCCCTGAAGCCCACAGCAGCAAGTGGCAATAATGCTTGTACAGACCTGTCTCTCCTGGGCAATGTCCTAGGTGGGAAAAGCAGATGAAGAATCTCATCCATGCTGAGCTGTATAACTGAGAAGGGGGTTTTGCAAACTGAGCTGCCATCCGGATGCACACAGGACCTAAATGGAGGCTCCCTGCAAGGGCAGAACCCAGGTGAGGTGGAGGGGGAACAGCATGCCACGATGCCTCAGGCATTGAGGACACGATGTGCTGGCAGTCTGAAAGCCTTTTGAGGTTGTGAGCTCTTCTGATGTGCTGGATGGCATATGAACAAACTACCAACAGGAAAAGGGAGGGCGAAGGCACCAGAAAGAAGCAATCTTTCAGAGTTCTTTACTTCCACCCTTCATGAGATGGCAAGGGGCAAAAGTGAAAGTTTTGTCTGGGCCCAGTTTTTGCCACTGCTCTCTGCACTGAAGAATGTTCAGCCTAACTCCATGGAAGGAGCCCTGATCCCACTACACTTCTCTTTCCTGTGTACCACCCCAAGGTCCGGGCAGAGCCATCCGGCACAGCTCCCATGGCCAGGAATAATAGGAGCTTCGCAACAGAGAGTTCCTCACCTTCTTACAATAATCACCTCTCCAGCCCTCCACATTTTAGTTCTTGAGATTCCTCTCTCGTTTATTCTGATAGAAGCAACAGTGGGTGACAAGACCCTGGCTCCTTGCACCTACAACTCTTGTCAGTTTTCCATTTCTAGTTCTCTTACTCACTTTTACATCCATCTCCGTGTGCTAAAGGACCCCCTCCCCTCACACTTCTGCCTTGCTCCAGTGCCTATATGTCAAATAAAGCTGGAGTAGGAGAAAATCTTAACAACCTGTCTTTATCCAGTAGATTGCACAAGTCAGGAAAGTCCCAAGGATTAGACAGACTTAACACTTAGAAGGATGCTCATTTGGATGTGTGTTCTTCCCAGCAGGAGCCTGAAGCAGCAGAAGACAAGCCCAAGCTGCACTGGAAAGATCTCTGGGATTTCCATGGGATGGATTGTAGCAGCAGTGGCAGCACTGGATGCTCTGAGCATCTCAGTGAGTCAACGGGGTGAAGCCTATGATGGAATGAGTCCCCAAGGGTCTGGCACTTGTTCCCCTCAGGGCTGAAACAGGAGGATGGAGACATACGACAGGGAAGCGTGAGGTCTGCTGCAGCTAATGCCCCTCCTTCTGGAAGATTACAAGCAGCTAAGCTCCTAGTCTATCAAAAGCGTCTGACCCACTGGCCTGGCAGCTTAATACTGACAAAAGTGGCCTAAATTCCAATACTGTCTCCTGCGGTCCTTTTCCCACAGCACGTGCCTCCTCCTCCTCTTCCGCTCTCCTGAGAAAACAGGAGCATGAAGTGGTTGATAGATACAGACCACCATAAAAGCAGGGTGGAGGAAGTCTAGAGAACCACTTGGCTGGGTGGAGACCAGAAAGCAGACTCCTTTGGCTGGCTGGTGTCCTGTTTTCTTGCCCCAATGCTGAGGAAGAGACCAGAGGGTTTGAAAGGCAGGTTGTAGGTAAGCTTTAAGGCAGACTGTTTGGTTGCATGGGGTTGTTTTTCACCCTGTCCTGACACAATAAGGAAACTAGTTGTATGGGACATAGCAGCAGGAGTAGCAGCAGCAGACATGCTCAAATGACAAGTGTGGGCGCGAGTTACCCTCTCTGCTCCTCAGAAGCAATCATCCACGTTCCTCAATGCCAGTCCTTCCACTCCCCACTCCCTGACTCCACCACAGGACCACCCGCACATCTCAACACAGAAACATCCCAGTTGCAGCTTGCAGGCTACAAGGGGACTTTTTGTTGGCTTTTTGAGGGCAGGGGGAGTAGGAGGAGCTGTACAGAAAAGCCACTGCAGTCTGCTGAGCTCCCTGGCTGCAAGTAGCATTCCTGTGAGGAGCAGATGCATCCCACGTCTCAAGCTGGCTGGGCGTCTGGCAAGTCACTTGCCAAGAGACACAGCCCCGTGGAGATCCCACCCCAACCTCAGTGCCCCGAGCATGCGATACCTTGGCATTCAGCATCAGAAAAGGCTCAGCTTGGAGTCCTCCAAGAGCAGAGCCTCTTCCGTGAACGGTCTGAGTTGTGAGTGCTGGAGAGGGGAAAGTGTTTTTGCGTTGATCATCATCTCTCACTCTTTCTCTCTTTCTCTACTTATTTCTATAAATATGAGTACATAAATAGCTTGTTTCTCGCCTTGAATCTAGTTACGAACTGTTCAAATTAGGTGGGCATAACATGCTGTTTTGATACATGAAAGTCTTCTCGACTTGACTCTTGGTTGTTTGTTTCTCATCATCACTATTTAAGATATAGTTAATACATAAACCCCTACTTTTGAGTTCTCCTTGGACAAAAATTAAAGGCAGACTGGTTGAATTCTAAGGGTCCCTGGTGCAGAAATGCCATCCAGTTGAGCAGCTAAATGTTAAAAACGATACCAAAAGGGATGTGGTGTCTCTCCTAGCCTGCCTTGAGCAGTGTGGTCCTCCATTCCACGTCGCTTGGCATTACCCAAGACTGAAGCCACGGAGGTCTTTCTGATTGTGCTCTTGGGCGTTGGGGTCCCGGCAAGCACACTCGCCTTGTAGGTCACAGGACATAGGGAAGGGAGTAACCTGGGGAAGGAAACCAAAGACATGAAGACATGAAGGAGGTAACACACCTAGAGCATCCTGGAGAGCAAAGACCTTCAGAGATCAGCTGCAGTCTTCAGCTGTGTTATTTTTTACAGTGATTGATATCAGTGCTGAGCTGGTGGTGCACTGAGGCCTCAGGTGAGGTACCTGTCCATAAGAAAGGCTGTGAAAAGCATAAGGAAGAACCTGTTCAACTCATGAAGTTTCTGGTCAGCAGGTACTCCCTTAACAGTCCACAAGAGGCACATGAACATAGTTGACTGGGGAGACTTCTCAGGCAACTCTGGGGCTCTTTGGGGTACTCACCACGATGCCTGGATCACATCACACTGCCAACCCCTTCTGAAAAGCTATCTTTATCCCAAAGGCTACAAATACTAAGTCTGTACAGAAAAGTTATAACCCCCTCACCTCCCATGCTCACCAAACACTATTGGCTCCAGCAGTTGGGTGCTGCTGACATGCTTAAGTCCACTTGTGCATTTAGCTATGAATGTTCTTGGTTTCACTTCCTCAGGAACTGAACCAAACACTACCCAGAAGATCAGCGAAGCTTCAGACCAGCAGAGACTTCTCTAAATACCAGTTGTGTTTAAGGTCACGAGACGCAGCTAACGGGCACTGAGGAACAGCAAAGGAATGCAAGCGAGATACTGCTACGTGCACGATCTGTCATCTGTCCATGATCTCTCTGGAGAAGCGTGGGAAGGAGCTGAAACAATAGCCTGCAGTGCCTGGCTAGCGGAAGTTGATTTTGGCCTATTGCATCACAGTATTTACATAAAGAAAAGGGGGTGGCAGTTGAACAACATCTCGCTTGCCCTGAAGTGAATTCCCAAGAATTTCTCCCATCTGCACAGACTGAGCAAATGACCTCATTCCCCTCCTCTACACTCCTTCCAAGACAGTGCCACAACCTGTTCAAGCGTTCCCGGCGAGGGCTGCACGCGCGTGCTCCGTCTGCTCCCCTGGTTCTGCTGCCACATGTTTGTTCTCTCTTTCATAAACACTTTTCTCCAGGCTATGAAGCCTGGCTCTGCCTGTTCCCTATGTGTCATCAACAGCACATCTAGGAATGCAGCCCAAGCACAGTACGTGAACACAGAGCTGTCATTTCCACCTAGACCTTCCATACGTGTCCCGGCACGTCCATCTCCAGCATGCCTTTCTCCTGACGCACAGAAGAACGGGATGGAGGGGTGTGGGCCTTTATTTCACAACTGGGGAGCCTAAGGCAGGGACATGCTGACAGAGACATTAAATAGCCAATGCTCATCACCAAATCAGGGTTCAGAGAGCCTCCTCCCCTTGCTTTGGACTTCATTCCCAGAAGATCTGACCCTCCAGGTAGAATATAGTGATGACTCTTCATCAAGCCATGGCCAAGCTTTATAACCAACCAATGAATAATCTGAATCTGCAATTGTGCAAATGTGGAAGTTGCAAAGAGAAAAGAGAACCCAAAAAGTTATAAAGCAAATGAATTTAAAAAGTTAAAAAGCAAATGAATTCAAATAACTGGAAACTAAAGAAGTCTATAAACTGCAGAAAACAATAGGAGCTTAAGGGTCACTTGATCCAACAGAAGCCAGCCAGAGCAGGACTGTCTCATATCACAGTGCTTGTAATATTCTTAGATAGGAAAACAGAGAAGTCTGCAAACAATGGGGTTGGGGGAGGAGGCTGAGGATGGATTGTTTAATGACTGAATTAAAATACTGGAAGAAAGAAAAGCTATGTGAAAATCTAAATTTACTCTTTTTTGTTCAGTGTAGAAGGAAACACTTTGGTTTAGATTATCTGCTACAGTTCAGGTTTGACCTTCTTCTCCAAGACATAGAAATAAAAAAGACTATTTCAGAGCAAAAGTTATGTCTTGAACTAAGAACCTACTGCACTTCGAAAACACTCAAACAAAACATTTCAGTATGCCTGGAGTTTTCCCCTATTTTTTATCCTGAATCATTCAGTTCAATCTGGATTTGGCAACGATTTAGACTCAAAAAATCCTCCCTGTTGTACAACAAAGCTACTGGTTGGAGGCGAGATCTGGGAACCTGATGCTTTCATTTGTCTTGATCAAGTTTTTTTCCTCTCCCTGGGCTGGATTCACTGTGTTTAACAGCCTAACGAAGGCGATGAAGTGGCCCCTGCATTCCAAGGGGACAGGCTCACAGAGAAGGTGGATACACGTTTTGCATTGAACAACCACACACCCAACTCAGGCATTTCAGGAAAGTGGCTGGAATCAGCTGTGACATCCTACTGTACTTTGTCTCTGCTGCTGTCCGTGTGCAAGAGGGACAGTGAAGTGTGGGGCAGGCACAGAGACCCCAGACATGCCACCATTTCACTCGTGGGACCATCAGAGCCCAGGGTGAAAGCCCTGCATGACTACCTCCAAACTACCAGCTCATGTTCCCCTAACCTACCTTGTGGGCTGTGCTGAAATAGCAGCCTTAGAAACCCAAACTGGCATGAGTTTGATGTTGCCCTGAAGTGATTTACCTTCTCCATTCCCATTTCTCCTTGTGAGTCCCTTGTTCTCCCCTTTGCTTTCTCATCGGTCACTGCAAGTGTGTGCTCAGCCCCAGAGCAACCTCAACATAAGATGCATGTAAGAGTCTGGATTGCTCCTCCATTGAAGACCATTTCTGGTGAGACAGAGACACTAGAGAAGATACGTCTGCTGTGTGTGGTCCTCTAGAAACACTCTAGTCTCCTAATAGTGGTCACGGACAGAAGAGCAGGAGCTTTCTCTCTGGGGCAGACAGCTACACAGCTCAGCAGCAGCTCACAGCAGTGGGTAGCCTGAGTGCAAGAGGGTTTCTTCCCAATCTGATTAATTAGCCTTGTTCACTTTATGTCCCTTACAGAAGTTTTTTTATGAAGTTTTGATTTTTACAGTGCTATTGTCCAGATAAATGAATTGTTTTGTCTTATGGCAGAGAGCTCCAGAGATCAATTTTCTATTATGTGACAAGGCAGAGATTTCTACGGGTAGTGAGCACATCCAGTCGCATTAGACAAAATTCTCCAAACCTTTAGCTGTTTCCTCTTTAAACAACATCTACAACAAATACACATTTGAGTTCCCCAAGGACATGATTTCCACAGCTATACATGGAATCTAACCCCTGTACAGCATCTACCAGGATTGTCCCAAGTACCCAATTCAGAGAAACCTTAAGAGAAGAAGAATCCCTCAAAAGAAGAACTGTCTATTGCCTTGGGCTCATACAGAGATAGCCCTCTGGAGTACAGAGCCATGAATAAAGCTGGCTGGATGTGCTAGAAATGATAAATCTTGGACCTTTTTCTGAACAATGGCCTGTTTAGGTGTGGAGCCCAGATATACATACTCCAAGATTAACTGCTTCCTTTCTTTTTAAATAGGTCTGTAAAAGCCCAACTTGATAACAGAATAAATGACCTGTACTGAAACTTCCAGATGCACCCACTGTAAAGCCAGCATTAAGGAATCGTCTCTTCCTCCTTCCACTCACCAGGTCCTGTGTTTCACCTGCATCTATCTCCCCTTGTAGAAAACCCTACTAATATCTAGGAGGGCAGGGAGAAAAAGCTAACTATTAAGTTTAGGTCCTGGCTTGGTCATTCGATGCAGTAGCACAGGATATTGTCTCCTCAGACCAACTAAAATAAGTTGAAAAAGGCACAACCGAAGAGCACAGCTCCACACACCTACCCACACCCCCTAAACACACACATCTCTTGGAGATGATTCAGAACAGAGCCACAACACGAACAGACAGCACTCAGGGGCATGTGGGTCACACCTGAACCACACTGGACCCCACACTTATCTATCTTCAAGAGAAAACAGACACAACCTAAATCACATCCATCAACACAGCAGCTTGCACTGTGTGACACACACTGCTCTGAACCTAGAGGAGCAATTGTAGCTGGTGTAGGTTTATGGGCTAGGCAAGAGGCTAGCACAGACATTGGGGGTGTAACGCACAGGAGGTGTGAGACTCCTCCACCTTAAACAACTCACCTACCACCCATGCTGCACAGACTATGAACCCATACTTCCATTCTCCACAGAGGTATGGAAGCCCTAAGCATCCTTTCCCACACTAGGTGATGAGACCTTGGACAAAACCCAGGCTCCCTCTTGGAAACAGGGCCACATTTGTCCTTGATGCCACGCTATAGTATCAAGACTATGAGAACAAAGACAACGATACCACAGACCAGTGGAGAACTAGGATCCAGGTCATGAAAGGAGCAAGGGGCCACAAGTGGCACCTACATGGCACCTATCTGAAGAGGCTGGTGACATCCCAAGAGAGATCCCTGCTGAGAAAGGCCAGTCTATAGGGAACTGGTGGGAATGTTGACAGGAGAAATCCCAGACAGGTAGAGGGAGGGATGGGAAATAGTTCTGCAAAGGCTCGGAGCTCATCCCTCACACAGGCTCCCATTAGGCTGCCCTGGCTGTACCTCCCACCCAGTGTACTTGGGGCTGGTTCACAGCAGCACCAGGGCAGGCGGAATCGAGCCCGGGGAAGCACCCGGGTTGGAGGTGGCGGGTGGAGGGGGGAAGCAGGGGAGGGCTGCAAAGTGTTGGGAAACAGCCTGTTGTTAGATTTCAGCCCTGAAGTGTTTGCGAAATCTCCCAGACAAGCCTAACTGGAAATCCGAAGGCCCTGCCGCTCCGCAGGCGAGCACGGCGTGTTGAGATAAGCACCGCAGCCCCGTGCCCCCTGGGACCCCCACAGCTCGGACGCTGGGGAGTATTTTGTTCCCTGACAAGGCCCCAGCGGGACAAAAATGCATCTTGTAAGGGTCTTCTCAGAGGGTTTTCAGCATTTAGGTCACCAGGGCTGTTTTGAGATAACGGAAGAAGAGCGAGCCCCCCTTTTCTCTCTTGGGCTGGTATGTGGGTTCACACCTAGGGCACCGCTCCAGAGGGCCTGGGAAAGGTGAAGATGAAGCTCACAGGAAACCTCCTCTCCGTGCAACACGGAGTTCTGAAGGCTTGAATTTGCGTTAACTGTCCCACCATAAAGCAGGCTTTCGCCCACTGAACCCAGCAAACGTGGTGGAACAAGACATAGCTCAGCCAAACCCCACAGATGCTCCTCTCTCTCTATCAGGTATAACTCGGGAACCACCTCCCCAGAACCGGTGGAAGGAGGATGGCCCAAAGCCAGGAGTGATCCCCAGGAAAGCCCTGCCCGCACGAATCCCCGCATCCCCGCCTGCCTGCTGAGCAGAGCAAGGGAGCCCGTTTGCCAAACCACACAGAGCTCAGTTGCTCAGCAATCAGCTGCGCTTCCTACCCTCGTGCTACTGATTGTGCAAACATGAATGTAATTACTCTAAATAATCACCAAAGATTTAATAGGAGCCAGACCACCCAGCGGCCAAATTGCTGGCGGTGGAGCAGGGAAGGTTTGTTCGCTGGTTTTTGTAACACTTGCTAATGAAGTGAGGTCGGATAGCAAAGCAAACACCCTCCACTAGCACGTCCCCTGGGAACACTGTATGTTGTGGGAAGCCCCACGTCCCTTGAAGCCAAGAACGTTCTCTCAGGATAGGCAACATGTGCTACTACCATCACTGCTTTTAATTTATCGCCGCCTGGAAAGCCTCCCTGAACGATTATGAAAGCAAGCTCTGAGCCCCAAAATAAGCTCCCATCCCAACAAACCATGACTGGAAATGCTCCTCACATGGCAAACAGCTAGCCACCGAGGCTGCACCGGCAGCTCATGGGTAAGGGAGTTCACCCACGTGCCTGGGTGAACCAGCGTGCTTGGAGCACGCAGCAGTGCGCAGCTGCTTCCAGAGGCATGAAGCAACACTGCAGCCTTCCTTCCTCCATGCTCACCCACCATTCATCGCATCTCGCCAGCTAATTATAGAGCTGACAAACACACCCAGCTGGGGACATTCAAGATGTTGGGAGCAGCATCATGGCAGGAACATCACCTCTTCTGGATAAGAAGAATTTCCTCAGCCAGGGTGGTCACTTAGGCTGCTGATTGCATGCAATGGAGCAAAACCCGAGATTCCCCAAGACAGGTCTGGGATGCAGTTAGGGAGCTGGGAGAAGGTGCTTATTTCTCAAAAATACAAAGAAGTGGTTATTTCTGTTGTCTCAGGGGTAGGAGTGCAGCAGACCCACTTTCTGGGGAGACAGGGACAGCCTTTCGAAATCCCTGCTGGAGCCAGCAGCAGCCCCTCAGTTCAAAGCTCCTTTCTTTAGGCCTTGAATTCTCGGCCATAAAATCTCTGAAGAGCTTTTGATAACTTGCCTATCTTTTAGATAAGCAAAGCTTTGGATGATTCCCACATGGTCCTCTATCTTCCACAAGTCCTCATTTGTTTTCCGGCAAAGCACTTGCTGGTTTTCCTCTCCAAGGTGTTGGACAGAAATGTCAAGAGGCTGAAGGGGCGGGAAGATTTTTCTTTTTCTTTTTTAAGTGCTATGGGGCAAAGCAGCTGAGGGAAAACCTGAGTGATAACTGAGTGAGACAGGTTTTTCTCATGGGAGCTGTAGGTTTACCCCTTACACAACAAAAAGGGAAGACAGAGAGGAAAAAGAGATGGAAGTTGGCCCTTTCAAATGGTTTAAGCTGGGGGAAATTTAAACCAGCAAATTCTATGTATTTAAATCTACAGGGACCAGACTGAAGGATCTTCAACTAAGCAAATCTGCAATCCGGGTCTGGAACAAAGTACATTAGCAGAGCCTAAAGAGAGACATTTCTGATTCTGAGAGGTCTTTCTAGACAGCCTTGCCCAGGGAAAACTTGTAAAAGGAAAGGGGAAGAGAAAAGAAGCGAAGGAGAACAGCAACTTGGAGAGATTTTCTGAAACAAATGAGAAAGAAACCACCACACCTCTGTCCCTGCAATGCCACACACCCTGGAGTTCCTCGCAGGCGACCACCAGCCCACAGGCAGCCAGTTATGCCCAGGTTATTTATTTTTCTCACTTTAAGCAGTGTCACATCTTTAACGTTTTAAAAAATAGTAACTTCTTTCATCTGCGGCAGGATACAAAGCAAGAAGCAGCTTCCTTGAGCAGCCAGGCAGAAGGGAGCTGGCAACCTGTGCTGGGTCAGGAGGGTAGGAAGATTAGAAGGAGATGGGATTTTGTTTTGTCCTTCACGGAAGACTTTATCCCCTCCAGATACACAACAGAAGCTTTCTCTCCCTTGGAGGTTGGCCGGCAATGGCCTTCCTGTCTCTTAAAGCTGCTCCTGGGTCATGCACAGGGCAAGCTGCGAGCAGCGCAGCCCCATCCTCTGCCCCAACCACAAACCCTGCTGCTGGCCCCTGCTCCCCACGCAGCCCATCTCCCCGGGCCTGCATCAGCAGGCACCGTAGGACGCACAACCCTGCTTCCTTGGGTGGCACCATCCCTGTGCCAGCCCTGGCTTCTCGCCCGCTGCAGGGGGATGCTGAGCAATTAGCGCACAACAAATAATTAAGCTGATGAATGTCTCCTTTTCCCGCTCGCCAACTGCAGTGGCCTCAAATTTATGCCCAGAATATTACTGAATTTATTCGTGGCCATTTGTAGCATTCAAAAGAGGTCTTTAATGATTTCTTTTAAGCTCTCTAGCCTGATTGTGAACAGTGCAGGGCAAATACTCATTATTTCCTATCTAAGCAGCAGCGCTGATTAGTCGGCGGTCGATCAGATAAGTCACACCGCTCTGTTCCCCTCTCGCTGCAGAAATGCACAAGGTCATTTGCTGCTAATGCTCAAACGCAGAGGGAAAACACAACCCGAGTGAATGCCACGTGGAAGTCTCTTGTGCATTTTCAAGGCAACAAACCAGGAGAGTGCGGAATCTCACATTAAGTAAGAGGGCTCGGAATGAAAGTGAATATGGGTTGAATAATTTTGCTTTCACACAGCCTGGTGTGCAGCTGAAAACACGTTTGGGAGGATAGTGGGATTGCAGTGAAACTTAAGTCTTGACAGTTTGTGGACGTTAAAGATCTGAAGCCAGCTCTTACTTGACTCCTGAATCTTCACATGATGCAATGTTAATCTTCAGCCCTTTCCTAAAATAATGTGCGGACTTGCTACATTCTGTTAAATGTGAACCATGTGTCACCTCAGCAATGGCTGCAATGGTGAAAACATGATAAATCTAAAGCTTGTAAAATGTCCTGTGACATTTGGGGAGAAAAACAGGTGTTGCATAAATGTTAGACATTTATGGGTAAACTTGCAGGGGCTTTAAAAGACTGACACATCTGCCACATAGTATGTAACCCTGAAAGAAAAGGAGCAAAGCAGCCTCTTTCATGTGTTTCACTCCTTCCACAACCGTATGAAAATACAACCTCATCTGGTATTGGAATTAACAGAGCTGGACTCACCCCTTCCTATGTCTCCTCCAGCTTTTTGGTTTTTACACCCAATGTATATTTTCAAACTGTGCCTTTTTAAGTAGGTGGCAAACTGTGCTGGAAGGATTTGGTATGCGGAGTATTTTTATTCAGCTCCCTTTTCTCTCACCTTTCATTGTTTTTCCCTTTGGAATATCTCCTGTAACGCTCCACTCATAAACCTCTTCAAAGGGAGGGCTGGATTTGAACAGCCTAGCCTGAAATCTGGTCTCAGTCAAAGGCCTGAGACGGGAAAATAACTCACAGAGCCGAGACCCGCAGCCCCACGGCTGCTGCCACAGGTGTCGGCGGCCGCTGTGCAGGCAGCGAGGTGCTGCCGGCCGCCTCTTCGGCTCTGACGCCACAGCCCCACCAGCTGGGTTATTATTCCCCCTTTTACCCTAGAAACATAATAAACTGGGACTTAGCATCTTGCTTTTGGCATGGCAGATTAAAGGAGAAGGTGGTTTTCTCACTCCTCCCGAGCACCTTGTGCAGCTCCTGGGATGTTGTTGGTGTTTTGGGAGAGAGGAGATTTTTGGAAGCTGAATGCATGCTGAGGAAACGATGGGATCTGTGGTTCAGCCCTCAAACTGTGTGATCTCTAGGGTGGGTGTTTCTAAAGTACAAACTAGGGCAAATCTTACTCCTCCAGTCACAAAGATCCAGCTCCCAGTGAAGTCTTATCTGAAGCAGACTTATCTCCAAAAAGCTACAAAACCTGCCCCTCCATGGGGGAAATGCATCAGACACAGGACCTGTCTCTACACCACTTGCCCCTTGCATGGGGTAGTTTTAGCACAGAAACCAGTAAATGACTGGACTTTCCCCCTCTTGGGTGGTCACTTCATTTCTGGGTGGCAGCAAAGCAGCAGATATTTTGAGCGTGACTCGCCTGGCTGGTAAGTGCTCACAACTCTGTGCAGATCCCACTCTGTCTCAAGTCCCTGCCCAGCAATAAATTCTGCTCCAAAACCTTAATCCTATCCCTCTTCAGCTCAATTCAGCACACACATCCCCTATGTTTCAGTCCCATCCCCACCCCAGCGATATGTTGTGCCCTTAGCTTCTGTCTTGATGGGGCTGGTTCGGGTCGGTCCCCTCCCAGCCAGCTTCACTTCCATTCCTCTCGCACGTCTTGGGATTTTTCATCCCCTGCTCTCAAGCCTGGAGGCAGCGAGATAAAGTTTCCCAGGCAGGCTGTTGTAGGAGGAGAAGACCTACTCCATGCTGAGCTACCGGGCACTTCCAGCTCTGCCCTCCCAGCTGGTGGGCCTGTGAGGCCAGCGAGCAAGCTGTGCTTGCCTTTGGGCTGCTCCTCCCAAGGAGGTGGAAAACCAGCCAGAGATAGGAATCTTTTCTTGGAGGAGACACTGAAGATGGGCCGCTGCCTGTCACTGTGCTTGTCTCTGCAGTGGTCCTTACAGCAGGGAGCCCTGTATGGGCTTTCCATGCCCTACTCCACCCTTGGGGAGCAGAGAAGCTCACCTGCCCATGAGCTTCCCTCCCAGCACATGGTTCACAGGGCCAGTCACAAAAGAAACACAGCAATACAAGGACAAAATTGTCCCAAAAAGCACATTTAGGAAAACTACCTGTTCCCTCACCTATTCCCTAGTGGAGAAATTAACTCCTTCCACTTGCCAGGATACATCCACTTCCCTTCCTCTGTGTTCCCAGATGGTCCAGACACAGCTCACAGTGCTGCACTGGTAAGAGAACCAAGGAAAAGAAGCCTCCAGCCAAAGCTGTCTTAGAAAGGACTGTTCCCTGCTCAGAGGTCTTCAACCCTTCACCTGCAGTAGAGAAGACCCCCTTCCTCAGGTGGGTGAAATGGATCGTGCCATATGCTGAGCCCAAGCTCCCTCGAGGTTTGCTATTTACTACTATACATCAGATATTTAACGTAGTTGAATTTTCATTCTGATCTACACTCAAATCTTGAAGACAAGGTAAAAATCTCATATGACAGAGGCTAAAATTTTCTTTCCTTTCCTTGCAAAACAAGTTCAAAATCCATCCTGGTTAGAAACATATCAAATGTTGTACTGCTTCAAACCGTGAGCCCCATCGCTCCAGTCACTGTCTCTAACAGTGTGGCTAGAAATGGATGTTAAAGAAACATAAAAAGGGGAGATGAGTGGAGGGATCCTTCCCCAGGCTCAAGCAGACAATGGCTTGGATATTCCTGAGCTAGAAACTGCATCTGTTTAATAGCCACTGACAGAGATAACCCCCACAAATGTGCCTATGCTCTTTTTGACTTCAAATATATTTTTGTTCTTAATAATACTCTCTGTCAACGCATCCTATCAGTTAAACACACATTGTTGCTTTCATTTGTTTGGATCCTGCTTCCGGGTAATTACCTTTGCACCCTCTCCTTGCTGTGTGATGAGAAACGGTGGACTTTAGTTTCCTAAGCATCCTCCCTGCCTTAAATAATGTTTTTATAAATCTCTGCCACTAACCATGCCCCTTGTCTCTTTTGCACAATGTGCAGGTCCTGGTCTATGTGGCCTCTGGTTGTGCAGATGTTTCACGTCTCTACTCAGCCCGACTGCCCTGCTTCACCCCTTTCTCTGTCCCACTCGGTCCTTCTAGAGATGGGATGGTCAGCACCAAGCCATGTGCATGTGAATGCACATGGATCAAAGCACAGACCTGCAATGATGCTTTTGTCCTGCTCTCTGTTCTTGTCCTAATGACTCCTGACCTTTACTGTCTCTTTTGAGCACTGAGGGTGGATATCAGGATGGGACCCTTCCCAGTTTTCCTGTGTGAAGGTCTCCCGAGCAGTAGGTGCAGCTTTGCTGATGAACATGCCCCAGGGTTTTGGAAGGAGCCAGCCTTTGCCTATAGAACAGCTAGGGTTTATTCACAGCAAGAATGAATGAACACAGCTGACTATTCAAGAACCTGCCTTGCACAGGTATAAGGTGGGTTACGATGAGAAATGCACATGCATATCAAGAGAGAACTTCAAAATGAACCACCAAGAACTCAGTACCTATGGTGAGCTGATGTCTCCAGACCTTCTGAGACCTTAGCCCTCCTCTATTCTAACAAAAATAACATTTTTCCAGGCATGACTCAGCACCCACTGAGGAATTCCCAGTGAAAAGAGGAAGGGGCATCCCTACCTTTTTGGTCTTGACTGTTGAGGCACAGCAGTCCCCACCATCATAGTTGCAGAAGGCTCGGTTGTTGATGGAGTCACAGTAGTTGTCTCCCATAAAAGGCTGAAAAATTAAAAAGCAGAAAAAAGGCTGAGAGTGTGGACCTGGATAAAACCTGTAACAGCATGTCAGAAGGAGACCACGAAGACTTGAAGGAACGATATAGTTTGTAACACTACCAACTGCTCTGAGAAGCAAGAGATAATTATTCCCCTCTCCCTTCAAAAGAGACAGGAAAAAAAAGGACACTAGATGGAAGGGAAATGAGCCCTTGTTGGCTTTTCACATCCCACACAAGCTGATGCTTCAGGAATATTAATTTGTCCAGGCCCACAGACAGCATCAAGGCATCTAAAATTGTGGCACCTTTTGATAATTTTAAGCTAACCTTCCAAAACCGCGTGGGATAAGAAGGTGGTTATGTGCAGCAGCGAAACTGGCTTGCTTTTAATAGCTGTACTTTCCACCACAGTTCTCCTAACTCTGCAACAAGTGTCAGCAACGAGGGCACAAAACATATCAGGAAGAGAAATGGAAGTGGTCTGAGCTCAGCACAGGGCCCACGTGCTCGTGTTCTCCAACCAGCAGGGAATGCGTGTGACCTTGGCCATGACAGGTGATCTTCCTCCGCTCCACAGCTCCGAGCTGGGCTAATGGCAATTATTCAGAGGGATGTTGTGGAGAGCTATTAAGTAAAATTCATAAATCACCTTGAGAAAGAAAATGTGGTTACTAGTCTATGTGCTGCACAGGACCTGAATTATAATCGTGATTCTGAAGAAAAGGTCTGAAGTCTGGCTCTTCATTACATGTCAGAGCCCTCTTGGTCAGTGAGCACAGAAGCCTTTCTTGGAAGTCAAAACTGTGCCTGATGCTAAGACAGGCCCGTGCCAGCTATGAGAATCCCAGGCAGCAATGAAAATCCCCAAATTTGATACTCAGCAGAACCCAGTCATCTCTCTGTAGCACTTCTTACACGCAGAGGCTCATGGGGCAATTCCCATTTCATCTGCTCTTTGGGAAATTCATTTATTCTGCACCGAGAAAAAACACACTAGGGACTTCCCTACAAGAAGGTAGCATTGCAGACCAGGTGGGGAGGCTAGCGGAGGTTTCCTGGGAGGATTTTGCAGCAATTGCAGTACCAGAGTCTCCCTGATAATAGATATGTGAAGAACCAGCCATGAGAGAGAGCTCAACGTGCTCTCCCCTCACAGAGCCATGGCCCTGTATTGACACAGACCCTGCAGAGCGGTGCAGGCACAGGCTGTTAGTGCTGATCTCTTGCTAATTTAAATGTTTCTGTCAGGGTATAGGAAATGCAGGCAACGATGGCAATATCAGACCACAGCAGGACTACTGGGAGGTGACTGACTCATCGCGTGTCGCTTGTTTAGCTACAAATGCTGACGAGGAACTCGGAGGTACAGCGTGAGGCTCCTACCCCTGTCAACTGGCTTAGCTCCATTGACTTCCACTGAGATTGACCTATTTATACAGGCAAAGACTTGGACTTGCACATGCCCTTCCAGTTTAATTAATATGCTAAGAGTGAAAAGGGAATCATTTATAAGTAGATGGAGAAATATTTTTCTGCCAATCTGGTCGTATTCAAAATCATAAACTTTGTCCTCCCAGGAAATTTTGTGGGCTTCTCCATGTCTCCCTTGTGTTGCCTTGGCCGTGCCTGCTTGTCAAGAAAGGCTTGACTTTAGTGTTCCACACCTATGCCTGTGCCCTACAGCTATGAACACTGGAAAGTCAGGAAAAAAAAAAACTTGTAGAAGAATTTGCCTTTCACTCGCAGCGAGCAGACAAGTCAGTCCTATGGAAGAGAAGAATGGGACAAAAATCATCTACTCTTGAGTTGGTACCAAAAGCCTCATCTGGGAGACCTTGGGGGCCTGGCTGTAGAGGGTGAGGTCTCCATAGATCTTCACGTGTATCTCAGTGCTCCCATATTTTTGAAGGACTACAGAGGTAGACCAGGGGGACCGGTTTTTACCGAAACACCTAAGATAGGTGCCGAGAAGTACGGGGCTGACTCATAAACCTCTATTCCTGCCACTAGGGAGCGACAAAAAATCACCTTGCAGCAGCTGTCGGGGTTCCCACCGCATCGTTCAGGGAACCCTCCCGAACGTTAAGGACAGTAATACACTAGGGGTTGTATCAGCTTAATGGCCCAGTATTATTGACCTACTGGTTTCTTAGTCCCTGTTTCCATAACCGTGAAAAGCAGCTTGGCGAAGATGGCGTTTCTTCTGAAACCTTAATGCCAGAGAACAAGCTCTGGCCCATCTGTGGATTCTGGAAGCATCATGCTCTAAAAATGATGCTAGAGGCCATTATCAATTGTCTGGGCAAAGCCTTCCAAGATGATAGATTGCGATGCAGTGACACCGCTGAATGACTGATGAAAAGAAGAAAGTTCCTACTGATGCAGAGGGGTCTGGCAATTAACAATGATGGAAGGGAAGAAGACACTGAGAAAAAGCATGTCAGTAATAATGGCTTCTGGTAAATTATTACATCATTGCAAAGTTTGCCTCAGTAACAACTACCCTTAAACAGCAGGAGAATGGATACCCAATGGTGCATCAGCACCTGAATGGCATTTCTTAATGGCCACTGGATGTTATTTCAGCTCTCTTTGGAGAATAGGGGCGCCCAGCCAGCCTGCATGAATGCGATGCGTGAGATGGCTCATGACATTCAAAGCACTGACAGCAGAATGCTTTTCATTTAGGGAACAACTAGACAGAAACTATTACATTGTTGGAGAGTTATTACCCTCTTGGGCCCAACATTTGTATGCGAAGGAAACCTGTCTTTCACTTCAAGACAAATCGCACATCACACAGCGATGTGGTCTAGAGTTTCGTGTCAGACTTGGGAATTCTGTGCCATGTTCTGCCACTCCGGGCAAATAACTTCAATGTGTTTGTAAAATTGGGTTACTGGGAGCTGAGAGCACCATCAGTGCTGCAGAAAGGCAGGAGAGGTGGGGATCAAGACACTGCCCGTGCATGTAACCAAAGCAGCATCTATCACTCTGCCTGTGAGACACCCCACTGCTAAAATGGGCCTGAAGCTCCCCAGGTACCACAAGGACTGACTTTTTGCCATGGGTGAGATACTCAAGGGCTGGCAGGATGGAAACCACATGAGCACTATGACCCAGAAAGAGGTGCTGCAGCCCCATTTAACCACTGGAAGCACCTTAAGACTTCTCAGACTTTTCAAAGACTGTTGCCAGCAGAAACAACATCCTTCAAAATAATTGCTTTTTTCAAATAACACACAAGACTCTAGAAATGTATCGCAGCCAAAGTGTAACTGCATTTTTCTGATTTTTTTTTTTTTTTTATTATTCTGGTTCAGACAGAGGTGCAGAGTGGAGGGATGTGTGATTTGCTTGCTGTCCAGCTGTGCTGCCCACCAAAGTTCATCTGTACACACCAAAGCCTTGCTGGCCTTGGAAAGAATTGGCCCTCTAATAAATTGTCAAAATCAAAGAAAAACAACTGAAGGTTTCTGCAGTTTCCCAGAAATTCCCAGATCCTGGAAAATTCTGGCCATCAACTAATGTTGTTGAGCTACTCGATCATTTAAGTCCCGTGAGAGTCGCCCACGCATCAGCTCTACAAAAACCACCAACTTCACCACCGAGTGTCAGAACTGATGCAGGAGATCACAGGCTGTTTGGGAGGACAGTCAGGGCAAAGTCCTGTCGGCCCCACTCGAACGCCAGCATTTACAGCCCACGTGACTGCAGTGCGTGTTCCCATACCATTTAGGAGAGCAAGCGCGGGCCACCTGAGCTAACGGGAAAGCTCACCTCGCAGCCTTTGACACAATGGATCAGGGAAGGGTGAGGGTACCACTTGAGTCCTGCCGTGCAGACAACGCTCTGGAGGGAAGAAGAAGAAGAAAAAAAAAAAAACTCAACAGGTTAAGACAAAGAAATCAGTGTACAGAAAGTCAGCGTGCTGGCTCCTATGGCCCTCCTGTACTTAACCAATGAAGTTCAGTTCCTAACACCTCTTGTGTTCTCAGGACCTGGCTCTCCTCCAGGTATTTACAAGAAGTGTTGGACTTGACACTTGCAATAACAGAACATTTGAGATTAAAATAATATTTAAGGTTCTCCTAAAATGTCATGTCCAATATTTCACTCATGGTAGGGGAATGTGGCAGGGAAAGGCAAAGGCACAGGTCCGCTGCCTTGCTCTTGCGTAGCAGGGAGGCACTTTAGGAATTAATTGAGGGATTTCTTTGGTGCCGCAAAACATTGTTCTCTTTCGCTACCCATCTTATCTGTGCTTTTTGAAGATGCTAAAGGTGGACTTTTGGATACATCTTTACACCATCCTTTAGATCTTAAATGGAAGCACCTCTCACTACATGCTTTCAGAGCAACCCCCAAAAGGACAACATCGTATGTGACACGGGAGCTTCATAATAACTTCTGTATTTAAATAAATAAATTCTGGAGCACCTTTTGGGCAAACATGATGACTGGCCTACTCAATGATGACACATCCAGGACAGCCAGTAGACGTGAAAACTTAAGACTGTAAGAGTGGATGAAAAGTTTGGCCAGTCAGTGGAGATGGCAGCTCAATACCATGGAGGTCTAGGAGGTAGGACTCCCATCCATTCCCCAGGGCATCAGGCACAATGTTCATTTTGCCTTATCCCACAACGTCCAGTTGGGCAAGGTGGCCACATCGGTGCTCACCCAGAGACAAGGGCCGGGGTTGGATGGAGGCCTGGGGAAGGAAGGGATTAACGTTTGGGAAGACCTGACGCACAAGCCATCCCTTCCCCTGTTTATTTGAGGGCTAATTTAATCCATCTGCAGGGGAACCTCAGCATGTTTTTACAGTTTCTGTCATTTGAGGCTTACCTGGCCTGTGCTCGCAAAAGGACTTTTATACTATCTGACTTGGGCTGTTTATCTTTCCGATGCTCTCGGATTTTCCACTATTAGTCAAGCCCGGCTTGCCCCACCTGCCTCACAACAGGGCCCGTCTGTGTGAGCGGAGAAGCGGCCGGGCGTGGGGGGAGGACGTTGTTTATCCCCTGGGAGGGAGACTGCAAGGTGCGGGGGCCCTGCGGTGTCAGACGTTCCCCCAAGCGCGCTCTTGACAGACAGCTGGAGATTTCCAGGCTGTTGCCTGCCACAAATGGTGAGATGTTTTTGTTTTGTTTTGCCTGGGTTTTTTTTTTTAAATCCCTCTTCTGTTTATTGCACTTCAGAAGGAAAAGAAAGAAAACTTTTCTAGGTTTCAAAATAAACAAGGCCAGTCAACAGACTGGGAGAGGAGAGAGAGTAAAGGAAGCAACTCAAGAGCATTTGAACCCAAGAATTAAACCAAAGTTGAAAAACTCGGCATTTGCCTCCCGTATCCAAGGCCAGCCAGATAATAAGTAGAAGAAGTGCCCTTCCAAAGAGCATCTCGCTTTCCCCTGGTAAGAAGCATCAATATTTACAAAACCCCTTGCTACGCGTGGATGTGCATGAGCATGTGGAGCTAACAAAAGGAGCTGAACAGCCCTGAAACGGGCTTTTATGAAAAGAGGTTTGCAAGTGAGAGCAATCCCTCGCAGAAGATGCACTGACTGCTTCCCCAACCCTCCCAGTATTAAAACCCAGCACTCTCCCTTAGAAGAATGTATAGAAGGTGAAGTCTCTGCCAGGACAACGCTTTCCTCACTCAGCGTCATCCTCAATCCCAAGAGCTGCAGAGCCTTGGGCTGGAAATCCTCCAGGGAAGGGGAGTGCAGCCCCGGGCTGCTCTCCATAGCACAGAAAAGCCATTTTACCTCGTGCTAGATTAATCACTGGGTCAGTGAGACATTCCCATTGCTCTTCAGTGGTACCTGCCAACGGCTTAGTCCCAGTTAGATACTTTGCTAGCAGAGACCATTAGAGCTACTCCAGCTGAATTCAGTCCTGCTAACACTTGATGGAGCTGGAAGCAGAGTATGCTCAGAGAAGGGCCCTTGGCCATGGTCCTGGCTCCTCTTGATGGTTTTCCAAACACTGAATTCCCACCACCCAGCTGGTTTGTACCCTCCAGCAGCTGCTGTGGTGTGTGAGATGCAATGGGATGGGAGATGGGGTTTGGGTAGAGGGAGAGACTGGGTTCGAAAACTGAGAAATTGGGAATGATTCGGGTTGCTGGGCATCGTTCCTACCCCTTGTGGTACAAACAGGCACATAGGTGCCATAGGGTACGCAGAATGGTGGAGGTTGGAAGGGACCTCTGGAGATCATCTGGTGCCACCCCCCTGCTCCAGCAGGGTCACCCAGAGCAGGGGGCCCAGCAG